>ML788029.1:197760-231455 GCA_009831015.1 Picea engelmannii | reverse complement strand
TAAGGAGTGCGAAGGTGATCTTTTCTTTTTCGGAAAAAATGTGAATAGAGAAAAAACCTTCTAGCAGAGTTAACCATTTTTCTAGGGCTTCTGCATCTATCTGTCCTTCAAATACATGAATATCAAAATTAACTTGTACCTTGAAAGGCGAGGTGCTTCCAAAGTGGCCTCTTGATGAAGATGTGCCTTTTACTATCGGCAAGCATTGAAGGATGTGGAAAAAATTCTCCATCATTTCGTCCCTTTGTCGCGTGAGAGCTTTCTCAAGCAACAGACTGATATGATCGCCTGCTCCGTCATTTTTATTTTCTTCCGCCATTGAGGGTTTCTTGGGTGTGCGAGAGTGATTGTCTTCAAGAGAGACAAACTCGAGACCCAACTTGCTATACTCGGACCTAGTTGAGGACATGCACTGAAAAATGATCAAGAGCAGCCTACTCTGATACCACTGATCCAAATTATTTTCGGTACGAAATGAGAGAAAATATATAATAAATAAATGCACAGAGATATCGCGTATATCCAATAATATAACATAAATATATCAGAGATGCAACCATAAACACAGATATACAGTAATACATGATTTCTATTAATGAAAGAAATGTATAGAGACTATAAAAAATACAGAGTGAAAGACTCGCTACAAAGGTGCCAGCTTATCTCTTAGAAGAGATGTGACGGTTACTCGCATTCGCAAGAAGATGATTACAATGAGGCTCTGAAGGTCTTTTTTCAATAAACCGTAACACCAAAAACCCTAGACATCCAAAAACCTAACCCTAGCAGATGAAGCGCCAAAAGTCGTGTGGGCCCCATTTGGGTAACTTAGTACATCAACTTCCTTGAGGTTGAGGTTGTTCAATAAGTCTAGATACATGAGAGGACGATGTACAGAAGGAATCTTTTCATTTTTCTACAGCCTTGTCGACCTTCTTCTTTTGGATAGAAGGTGCTTGGGGTGAGGTTGTAATGGTTGCAGTTTCCTTCTATTCTCCTTCTGAACAGATTGTGAAGAAGCTAAATTTTTCAGTATGAGATACTACCTTGCGGCACTTTTTAGGTGGAAAAGTAGTCAGAACTACCTCTGGTATTCTGTAGAGATGACCCCCTAGAGAAACAATGACACTGCGGAGTCGAGACTCATAAACAACATGGCGCTTCCACATATATGGTTGTCCCAGGAGAACATCACAAACATCCAGGGGAGAAAAATCACATAATACCTCATCCTTGAAGGGCTATATGCCATATGACAATTAACACTGTTGGCTGACATGAAGATCTCGTCCTTGGCGAAGCCAACCGATATTGTATGGTTGCGGGTGTGGTGTTGTCTACAATCCCAACTCTTTGACGACCTCTGTTGAGATGAGGTTCGTCTAGCTTCTGTTATCAACAATAAAATGAAACGGGGTCCCCTCCACCCACATCTGTGAATGAAAAAGGTGCTCCCCCTCTTCAGGATCTGTTGGTTCTTCTGGTTGAATTGCTATAGTCGCGACAATAACAGTGGGATCTGCGTCAATGATTTTTCCTTTACCAGTATTTTCATAATCAGATTCTGAATCAGGGTTCGGCTCCTTGTCTTTGATCTCAGCCACCAATGATTGTTTTGAGTGACATTCATTAGTGTTGTGCCAGCGGATTTTCTGGAAATCGCACCATTTTTCAGTGTCCTTCTTTGTCTTCCCATGACCCTTCTTTTCATGTGGCTTGGACTGGTTTTCGGGAGACTGTCTGTTAGGGCTATCTTTTTCATACTTTAGTTGTTGTGGATTTGTAGACTCGAACTCCTATTTGTTCTGGTGCTTAAATTTCTGCTCAATTTTAATAGCATAAGGATAATCAACACCGAGTGATGAGATATGCAGAAAATCCATTTCAATTTGGATGTATCTGTGTAGAGCCCCACGGTATTTCAGAACCAAATGTCGTTCAGAGTCTTTGATACCTAGCTTGGTGCGCAAGGTATGGAAGGTATTGGTGAAATTTGGAACTGCTTGGCCCCTCTCTTGTCGTAGTGTGGCCCATCTCATGTATTGGTCTTCATAGTTTCCAAAAGGATAATATTGTTCCTTTACCGCATCCACAAAAAAATCCCAAATGGGCTCAACCCCATATATTCCAGACTCCTCTATGGAACTTTTCTCCCAGTAAGTTTCCCACCAATGTTTGACATGAGGGTGAGATTTAAGGAGTGCGAAGGATATTTTTTCTTTGTCGGAAAAATTGTGAACAGAGAAATAACCTTCTAGCAGAGTTAACCATTTTTCTAGGGCTTCTGCATCTATCTGTCCTTCAAATACAGGAATATCAACATTAACTTGTACCTTGAAAGGTGAGGTGCTTCCAAAGTGGTCGTTTGATGAATATGCACATGTTTCTATCAGTTGGCATTGAAGGATGTGGGAAAAATTCTCCATCACTTCGTCTCTCTGTCGCGTGAGAGCTTGCTCAAGCAACAGATTGGTAGGATCGTCTGCTCTGTCATTTTTTTTTCTTCCACCATAGAGGGTTTCTTAGCTATGTGAGAGCGATTGTTTTCAAGAGACAATCTCGAGACCCAACTTGCTATACTCGAACCTTGTCAGGGACATGCACTGAAAAACAATCAAGAGCAACCTGCTCTGATACCACTTATCTGGATTATTTTCAACACGAAATGAGAGAGGAGATATAATAAAGAAATGCACAGAGATATCGTGTATATTCAATAATATAACAGAAATATATCAAAGATGCAACCATAAACACAGACATACAGTAATACATGATTTCTATTAATGAAATAAATGTACAGAGACTGTAAAAAATACAGAGTGAAAGACTCGCTAGAATGGTGGTAGCTTATCTTTGAGAAGATATGTGATGGCTACTTGCATTTGTAAGAAGATGATTACAATGAGGCTCTGAATGCATTTTTACAATAAACTAGAATTCCAAAAACCCTAGGCATACAAAAACCTAACCCTAGGAGATGAAGAGCCAAAAGTCGTGTGGGCCCCATTTGGGTAAGTTAGTACATCAACTTCCCGGGGTCGTAACTTCATACAATCTCTGTTTTAGGCATATGATAGATCGTTGGAAAGTTATTGTCAAGGAGATTCATTTTGGGGGAGCAATCATGCCTATGTATATCATTGAGAAAGTCGATCTCGAAAAACCTTCATTTGGGCCCTCAAAATGGCCTCGAAAGTTAAAAACTGCTAAAAATAGTAAATTTTCAAAATTACAAGAAAACTATTTTGAGCCAATCGAAAAAGGTGGGTGGCCACTGATATCCACCTAGATCAATCCTCCCTCCTTAGGAAGCAATGGTCTCCATTGTGTTGAGTTCTCGGGGGAGAGGGAAAAGCATTTGCTGAATCTGCATCTTGGTGAGCTGCTTGCCTTGCTAGAGACGTCGCACTGCTCAGTTTGTGGAAGTCTGTCACGAACCTGTTGAGGTTGAGGTTGTTCAAGAAGTCGAGATACATGAGAGGACGATGTGCAGAAGGAATCTTTGCATTTTTTTGCAACCTTGTTGACCTGCTTCTGTTGGATAGAAGGTGCTTGGGGCGAAGTTGTAGTGGTTGCAGTGTCATTTTGTTCTCCTTCTGAACAGATTGTGAAGAAGATAAATTTTGCAGTATGAGATACTACCTTGCGACACTTTTTAGGTGGAATGGTAGTTGTAACTACCTCTAGTATTCTGTAGAGATGACCCCCCAGAGAAACAATGAAACTGCGTGGTCGAGAGTCATAAACAACATGGCGCTTCCACATATATGGTTGGCCTAAGAGAACATCACAAACATCCAGTGGGGAAACATCACATAATACCTCATCCTTGAAGGGTTGGATATCATATGACAATCGACACTATTGGATGACACGAAGATATCGTCCTTGGCGAAGCCTTCCGATGTTGTATGGTTGTGGGTGTGGTGTTGTTGACAATCCCAACTATTTGACGGCCTCTGTTGAGATGAGGTTCATCTGGCTTCCTCTATCAACAATAAAATGCAGTGGGGTCCCCTTCACCCACATCTTTGAATGAAAATGACACTCCCCCTCTTCAGGATCTATTGGTTCTTCTGGTTGAATTAATGTGGTCGCAACAATAGCAGTGGGGTCTGCGTCAATGATTTGTCATTTACCAGTATTTTCAGAATCAGATTCTGAATCAGGGTTCATCTCCTTGTATTTGATCTCGGCCACCAATGAACTTTTTGAGCGACATTCATCAGTGTTGTTCTAGGGGATTTTTTGGAAATCGCACCATTTTCCGGTGTCCTTCTTTGTCTTCCCGTGACCCTTCTTTTCCTGTGGTTTGGACTGGTTTTCGGGAGACTGTCTTTTAGGGTTGTCTTTGTCATAGTTTGGTTGTTGTGGATTTGCAGGCCTGAACTCTCGTTTATTCTGGTGCTTAAATTTATTCTCGATTTTAACAGCATATCGATAAGCAGCACCGAGTGATGAGATATCCAAAAAATCCATTTCAGTTTGGATGTATCTATGTAGAGGCCCATGATATTTCAAAACCAAATGTTGTTCGGAGTATTTGATACCCAGCTTGGTGCGCAAGGTATGGAAGGTATTGGTGAACTCCAAAACCTCTTGGCCCCTCTCTTGCCGCAGTGTGGTCCATCTCATGTACTGGTCCTCATAGTTGCCAACAGGATAATATTGTTCCTTTACCGCATCCACAAAAAAATCCCAAGTGGGATCGACCCCACATATTCCAGACTCCTCTATGGAAATTTGCTCCCAATAAGTTTCCCACCAATGTTTGACATGAGGGAGAGATTTAAGGAGTGCGAAGGTGATCTTTTCTTTGTCGGAAAAATTGTGAACAGAGAAATAACCTTCTAGCAGAGTTAACTATTTTTCTAGGGCTTCTACATCTATTTGTCCTTCAAATACAGGAATATCAAAATTAACTTGTACCTTGAAAGGCAAGGTTCTTTCAAAGTGGTCACTTGATGAAGATGTTTCTGTTTCTATCGGTAGGCATCGAAGGATGTGGGAAAGATTCTCCATCATTTCATCCCTTTGTCGTGTAAGAGCTTGCTCAAGCAACAGACTGATAGCATCATCTCTCTGTTGTTTTTATTTTCTTCCGCCATTAAGGGTTTCTTGGGTGTGCGAGAGAGATTGTCTTCAAGAGAGACAAGCTCGAGACCCAACTTGCTATACTCAGACCTCGTCGGGGACATGCACTGAAAAACGATCAAGAGCAGCCTGCTTTGATACGACTGATCCAGATTATTTTCGGCATGAAATGAGAGCGAAGATATAATAAATAAATGCACAAAGATATCGCGTATATCCAATAATATAACAGAAATATATCAAAGATGCAACCATAAACACAGATATATAGTAATACACGATTTCTATTAATGAAATAAATGTATATAGACTGTAAAAAATACAGAGTGAAAGACTTGCTAGAATGGTGGCAGCTTATCTCTAAGAAGAGATGTGACGGCTACTCGCATTTGCAAGAAGATGATTACAATGAGGCTCTGAAGGCATTTTTACAATAAACCAAAATTTCAAAAACCCTATACATCCAAAAACCTAAGCCTAGGAGATGAATCGCCAAAACTCGTGTGGGCCCCATTTGGGTAAGTGAGTACATCAACTTCCCAGGGTCATAATTTTTGCATACGATCTTCGTTTTAGGAGTATGATAGCTCGTTGGAAAGGTATCGTCGAGGAGTTTAATTTTTGGAGATCAATCATGACTTTGGCTATCATTGAGAACCTATATCTCAAAAAACCTTCATTTGGGCCCTAAAAATGTCCCCGAAAGTTAAAAACTGCTAAAAATAGTAAATTTCCAAAATTCCCAGAAAATTGTTTTGAGCCAGTCGAAAAAGGTGGGTGGCCACCAATATCCACCTGGATCATCTTAAGTCTAGTTCTATTCTAGAACTAAAGTATAATGTTGAGTTGTAACCGAAGTACTAAGTCTAGTTCTATTTTTGAGCTAGAAGTGTAATGTTGAGTTGCAACTGAAGTCTTAAGTCTAGTTCTATTTTAGAACTAAAGTGTAATGTTGAGTTGCAACTAAAGTCTTAAGTATAGTTATATTTTAGAACTAAATTATAATGTTGAGTTGTAACTGAGGTCTCAAGTCTAGTTCTATTTTCGAACTAAAGTATACCAGTCTCAAGTCTAGTTCTATGTTCGAACTAAAGTAAGTTCTAAGTTTGAACTAAAGTATGAAGCTGAGTTATGATTAAAGCATGCAAACAAGTTACTATTTCAAGCCTCTCCTCTTCCCCTCTTCAACCTATATAAGTAGAGGTCGAACCCTCTCTTCAACACATTTTTCATATGCAGGTTAAGGGTGAATCAATAGAGGCACATATGAGTGATAAAGATGCATCATTCCAAAGCAACATATCAGTGTTGTATATCAACAATAGAGGCATCATATAAGAGCTGTATTTAAGCAAGGTATTTTAAGTATTTTTCAGGTTAGATTCATCTTGGCAAGCTCTTTAAGAGCAGAAAATTCATGGTGGATATTTGTAAGTGATATTACATTATTAATGCAATAAAGGAATATTGTTGTTGTGGTTTTTCTCCCTGTACAGGGTTTCCCCATGGTATATGTGTTGTTGATGTGCATGCTTACTCATCTACATAGTTATTGCTATTCGATTATGATTTGAAATCAAAGTATTGAAAAAACTAAAAGAATTAATCTGCATAAGAAATCAAGCTCAAAATTTAACATGGTATCAGAGATTAGGGTGTGTTAAACGTGTTGAAGCGCAGTAGTAGGTACACACAGATCCAAGCTAGCTTGATTAATTTTCCAATGTGAGGTCCATGGAATCCTCCATTTCAGTCAGGGTCGAGGATAGGCTCGAAGGAGCTACCAACTTCAATGTGTGGAAGCTTTGGATAAAAAATATCTTGCAGGACCATGATCTTGAGCAGTATGTGACCACAGTGGTGGAGGAACCCATGAATAATGCAAGAAGAACCTTCAGGAATATTCAAGAAAAGGCCAAGCGAATCATCTTTGACTCAGTCAAAGACAGTGTAATGCCTGCAATGACTTCGCTGATGACTGCCAAGGACTGTATGGATACCTTGGTGAATCTGTATGAGAAACATGCTCCAAGTCAGAAGAGGGCACTTAAGCACAAGCTTAAGTATTTGAAGATGGAGAAAGGTGAATCAATGGCATCTTTCTGTTCCAGGATAGCCCAGATCAGAGATCATCTTTTGGTCACAGGGGTGACAGTGGACGATGATGATTTAGTGCAGGCCATTTTTTACAGTCTTCCTTCTTCATGGGACACCTTCTTATCTACTGTAAGTGAGAGAGATGTTCATCCCACGTTTGAGAGTTTATGGCATGATTGCCTCCAGGAGGAGAGTCGCACAACTACCAGGAGCGAGCCAACGAAAGAAGAGCACTTAGATTTAGCATCAAGATTCAAGGGAAAGAAGAAAGGCATTGTCCAGAAAGGGTCTCAATGGAAGCCAAACACCAAAGGTACATTCAAAGGAAATAATATTGATACATCTAAGATTAAATGCTTTAGTTGTAATAAGTTGGGTCATTTTGCTAAAGATTGTTGGTTTAGAAAGAAATTTCCAAGGAAAGGGAAACATCATGCCTCAACTGTTGATGATGATGAATCCAAAAGAAATCAGAAAATTCCTTCTAATGAGAAATAAAATAGAAAAGAATATTCTTTGTTTTTTTCCTTATCCAGTTCAGTTTCCACGAGGCCGAAAACTTGGTTAGTAGATAGTGGTGCATCAAAGCACATGACAGGGTACAAGGATATCCTCTCAGATTTTGAGACAAAATCTTTTGCAGAGTAGGTTGGGAGTAGGGAGTAGGCTCTATCTCCTTCAGATTTGAATCTGGGGCTAGACTTCATGTCGATGAAGTATTATATGTTCCAAGGCTCAAGAAGAATCTACTATCAGTTGCAACCCTTGAGGACAAGGGATATTGGGTGATCTTCAAGGACAAGAAGGCACTACTATGGGATAAAGGTAGCCACTTAAGTACAATAGAACCCATTGGAACTCGCAGTGGATGACTGTACATCGTGTCAGGACGGTCAGTTCAGGAATTGGCTCATGATGTGACTAGATCCAACAAGTTGTGGCACAGAATACTTGGACATCTTCATTACAAAGCTCTTCCAGATCTACAGAACATGGTATGTGGCATGCCCTCTATTTCTCTTAGTAAGAATGAAATTTGTAAGGGATGCATGCTAGGTAAAAATATAAAGAAATCATTTCCTAGTAGTGACAACAGAGCTCAGGGCATCTTAGATCTGGTTCATTCTGATGTATGTGGTCCCATGTCATCTCCCTCACTCAGTGGTTGTTTGTATTATGTCATTTTTATTGATGATTACTCTATAAAATGTTGGGTATATTTTCTTAAAGTTGAAAGTGACACATTTGATAAATTCAAAGAGTATAAAGCCTTTATTGAAAAGAAGAAAGGGAAACACATCAGAATCCTTAGAACAAACAATGAGGAGAGTTTGAATCTCTCCAGTTTGAGGATTTCTACAAGTCAACGGGAATCAAGAGACAATTGACCGTGCCATATAACCCTCAACAAAATGGTGTTGTTTAGAGGAAAAATAGGACTATTTGTGAGGTAGCAAAAGCAATGATGGTTGACCACGATCTTCCAAATTCTTTATGGGGAGAAGCTACCTCCAATGTCGTGTATATTCAGAACACGTTTCCACATGCTATCTTGAAGGACAAGACTCCTGAAGAGGTATTCTCAGGGATCAAACCTGAAGTAGGGCATATAAGGATATTTGGGTGTCCTGTGTATATTCATGTCCCTAAGGAAAAGAGGAAAATGATGGATCCCTTAGGAAAGAAAGGGGTTTTTGTGGGGTACAGTGAGAAATCCAAGGCTTACAGGATTTATGTACCAAGTCAGAGGAAAATACAGGTAATCAGAGATGTGAATTTCCATGAGGACGTTGCATTTAAGAAATCCACAGAGCTTCAACAGGAATCAGAAGCAGTTCATCCAGCTTCACCTTCTTCTGAAAATGAAGAGTCAAATGATCGGAGGGAGGAACCTCGTGAAGGGCCAAGTAATGATCCCCTAGAACCTACTGAATTGTTAGAAAGAAATCTTGAAGAACCTCTAGCCAAAAGGAGTCCAAGGTGACTTAAAGAAATAGTGCAAGAAGTAGAAAGGATAGCTGCTCCCAAAGGAACTTTTAGGGAAAGGAAGAGGCCTCATAGGTTTGGAGGCTATGTTGCACTAATAAGAAAAATTGGTGATGTCGAACCTTCTTCATTTGAAAAAGAAGATAAATTACAAGTATGGAAGGATGACATGCTTGAGGAATACAGGTCTATTATAAAGAACAATGTTTGGGACATTGTGCCAAAGCAAAAAGACAAATCAATAGTTTCTTCCAAATGGATATATAAGATAAAACATGCAGCTGATGGAAGTGTGGAAAAGTTCAAAGCAATATTTGTAGCCAGAGGTTTCACAAAGAGACTTTTTCCCCTATAGCTAGGTATACCTCCATTCGAACTATTATTGTTTTATCCTCTGTTCTTGGTTGGAAGCTACATCAGATGGATGTAAAAACAACATTCTTGAATGGAAAGATTGAACATGAGGTCTTTGTGGAACAACCAGATGGTTTTGTACTGCATAACAAAGGAACTCATGTATGCAAGTTAAGGAAGGCCTTGTATGGTCTTAAGAAGGCTCCTAGAGTTTGGTATGACATGATTGATGGCTTTCTTAAAATCCTGGAATTTCAAAAAAGTGATGCTAATGCAAATATGTACTTCAAGGTAAGAGGTAACCAACCTGTTATACTAATCCTGTATGTTGATGATCTATTTTTAACAGGATATGAAGGGCTAATAGTCTGGTGTAAGAGGGAGCTAACCTTAGAATTCGAGATGAAAGACTTAGGCTTGATGCATTACTTCCTAGGATTGGAAGTATGGAAAAGATAGCGCGAGATATTATTGGCACAAGGAAAATCAACAGTGGATGTACTAAAGAGGTTTGGTATGATGGATTGCAAATACATATCTACTCTGATGGTTACCAACCTGAGGAAGTTACATGATTCTGATACGGGTTCAGATCTGGTGGATCCCTCCATGTATAGGCAGTTGATTGGATCATTGATTTACATGATCCACACTAGGCCAGATATATTCTATGCAGTGATTGCAATGAGTCGGTTCATGACTGAACTGAGACAGAGACATTGGGTGGCAGCAAATCACATCTTGAGATATCTCAGAGGGACCATTACTTATGGTCTGAGATATGCATCCAGTGGTGGTTTATTTCTGCATGGGTATGCAGATGTTGACTGGGTAGGAAGCCCAGTGGATCGGAAGAGTACTTCCGGATACTTCTTCAATTTAGGATCCACTATGATCTCTTGGTCAAGCCGGAAGCAAGGATCCATTTCACAGAGTACAACAGAGGCTGAGTACATTGCAACAAGTGATGCTAGCAAGGAAGCAGTATGGGTCATAAAATTGGTGTATGTGTTGTTTGGTGACAAGCTCAAGACGACGGTGGTTCACTGTGATAACAAAATTTGCATAAAATCGACAGAGAACACGGTATTTCATGACATTTCAAAACATATTAACATGAGGTACCACTACATCCGAGACTTGATCCAGAGAAAAACTGTAAAATTACGGTACATAGCCACGAGCGAGCAGGTAGTTGATATCCTGACCAAGCCTCTGACCTCGAGACAGTTTGTGTAGCTGAGAGGCAAGCTTGGTGTGGCTGAGAATGACTCCCTCACTGAGAGGGAGTGTTAAATTTTGCAGCATCAACAATCATTCTCCAATGAAAGGCCATATGGGCCACCTTGAGGCTAGCCAGGGAGATTTGGAGAATCAACCAGTCTTGTGAGGTATTGAAAAAATCCAGGGGGAACGTACAACCTCTGTGAGTCAAACAAAAAGTTAGGACGAACGAGATGCTATGTAAGTCTAATAAAAAAAGTCAGGGGGAACGTACAACCTCTGTGAGCATAGACAGTCTAGTGAAAAAGTCAGGGGGAACGTACAACCTCTGTGACCATAGACAGACTAGTGAAAAAGTCAAGGGGAACATACAACCTCTATGAGCCTAGTCAAACCTTGTGAGCCATGAGCAAAAGTCAAGGAAACTAGCAAAATTTAGGCTGAATATAAAATTCTTATGATCTAGAAACAAACGATATTCCTAATATTGCAAATGATATAAATGTATTGATCTAGTGCATTAGCATGTGTAACATTATCCACCATGAAGAGAATTTTGAATTGCCTTGTCAAGAGTTGTAACTAAAGTCTTAAGTTTAGTGTAATGTTGAGTTGCAACTGAAGTCTTAAGTCTAGTTCTATTTTAGAACTAAAGTGTAATGTTGAGTTGTAACTGAAGTACTAAGTCTAGTTCTATTTTTGAACTAAAAGTGTAATGTTGAGTTGCAACTGAAGTCTTAAGTCTAGTTATATTTTAGAACTAAAGTGTAATGTTGATTTGCAACTAAATTCTTAAGTCTAGTTCTATTTTAGAACTAAAGTATAATGTTGAGTTGTAACTGAAGTCTCAAGTCCAGTTCTATTTTCGAACTAAAGTATACCAGTCTCAAATCTAGTTCTAAGTTCAAACTAAAGTAAGTTCTAAGTTCGAACTAAAGTATGAAGTTGAGTTATGATTAAAGCATGCAAACAGGTTACTATTTCGAGCCTCTCCTCTTCCCCTCTTCATCCTATATAAGAAAAGGTTGAACCCTCTCTTCAACACATTTTTGAAACACAGTTTTCATATGCAGGTTAAGGGTGAAGCAATAGTGGCACATATCAGTGATAAAGAGGAAGCTTTTGAAAGCAACATATCAATGTTGTATATCAACAATAGAGGCAACATAACAGAGGTGTATTTCGGCAAGGTCTTTTAAGTCTTTGTCATATCAAAGTCATCTTGGAAAGATCTTTAAGAGAAGAACATTCATGGTGGATGATTTATTGATGCAGAACCCAATGCCACCATTGCTACTACCACCAAGGTTTAGCTCGATGAGCGCCTCTTTCATTCATAGATGTGGGTGAAGGGTACTCCTCTACACTTCATCGTTGATAGTGGTAGCTAGAAGAACCTCATCTCAATAGAGGTTGTCAAGCGGTTGTCTCTTCCGACATCACCACACCCACATTTGTACACTATTGGGTGGCTCCGCCAAGGGAGAAATATCTGCATTATCCAACAATGTCTCCTGGCCTACGACATCAATCCCTTCAAAGATGAGGTATTGTGTGATGTCGCCCCCCTTTAAGTTTGTGATGTTCTTTTGGGCCAACCTTATTTATGGAATATTCATGTTGTATATTGTAATGTTCCTGACTTGGATAGTCTAGAAAACATTGTTAATGTGTGTAGGATTAGTTGTTTACAGCAGACAAATGAGCATTCAAATAATAATAGTGGTGACAAAAGACAACAAAATCATATTATAAAATATCCTTGGATTACAAATGTCGAATACGTCTGAATTACAATGAATCGCTCGGCTAGATCGAGGAAAAAAGGGATCTTCACTGAAATACAAAAGAAACTAAATGATGTGCCTCTCCCTCTCGGGGAAAACACACCCTAGCGATTCCACCGTCGGAACCGGATGAGAAACCAGGTGAAAGATGCACCTTGCCTTCTTCTCGAAATGCGTCGAAGTGGAATCTCTAAACTCTCCCTGTGTGGGGCAATTCTATTCGTTTAACCTCCTTCGAAGATACGCCCTCACCCTGAATAAGCGCGCCTTTGTTGTGAGACCCTGCATCACTACTGCTGAAGAATGATGGAAGACCTGCGTGATCTCCCTGGTGACTAGGGTGTGTCTCTCAACATTGAAATCATCCAACTGGTGTCTTCCTCTTGGAATCCACTGAACTATCTCTCCTAAGATGTGCCTTACTTCTTATTGACAAGTCATAATCTGCATAATCCCAATTATGTCGTTGACCCTTCTCTTATATATTTCCCAAGTCCTAATTCACTGCTGAAACCCTAATTTACTGTAGACTTCTAATTTCAACTTATTTGTTCTATTTTTAGCTCTTAATGATTTAAAAGCACTTTTACCCACTTTTATCTCAATGTCACTTTCCGAACATATCACCTTCGATTGGAGTGACCTCTAGTAGCCCTGTTTACCCTTTTTTTTGGCCTTGTCTATAGTCTAACGGGGCGGTTTAGACTAATAAGCCTCCTCTCTGGAGCTCATATTTGGAAAGGTACATTATAGTCCTCCCTTCCCGAAATTGTTTGTCCTCAAGCAATACCAATCCAGGGTGTTGCAACACATGCTCGCTTCCCCATGTAGCGTCCTCTACTGGAATCCCTCTCCATATGATCAAACACTCTTTGATGACCCTGCTCCTCAGTTTTGATCAAAAAACTCATCCAGAACCAACCCCAACTATCCCTCTTCATCCAAGGGGGGAAGATCCTCTGATGTGCTAATGAATTGTCCCACTACCTTTTTTAGGCAAGATACGTGGAACATGTTATGAATCTTGCTCCCCTATGGAATATCTAGCTCATAAGCAACCTCGCCTACTCGGTGCATGATCCTGTAAGGCCCATAAAATATGGGCTTGAGATACTCAGCCCCACTCTTCTTCAAAGATGATTGTCTGTAGCGTTGGAGTCTCAAGAAAACCAAATCCCCAACCTCAAAGTTGTGCTCTATCTTGTGTCTGTCCACACTCATCTTTTGTCAGTTTTGTGTCGTATGTAGGTTCTCTTTCAACAACTTGAGAATCTCCTGACTCTCTATGATCCAATCCTTGGCCTTAGTAGCCCTGCTCTCCCCAAAAACCAAGTCTACCAAAGTGGGAGCATCATATCCATACAATGCTTGGAAGGGTGTCATACCAATAGACATGTGGAAAGTGGTGTTATAACAATGCTCTCCTAAATGAAGCCACTTTAGCCATGTTCTATGTTGTCCACCTACATAGTTCCTCAAATATCCTTCAACCCATTGTTGACAATATTGGTCTACCCATTTGTTTGAGGGTGATAGTTGGTGTTGGGTGTCAGCTCTTTCCCTACCAACTGAAACAACTCTCTCTAGAAAGTCCCTATGAACTGACTATCCTGATCACTAACAATGTTTCTTGGTAACCCATAAAGTCTGAAGACCTCCCTAAAGAATAGCTCGACTACCTGAACTACGTTGTACTCTGTCAGTATGGCATAAAAGTGAGGAAACTTAGTCAATATGTAGACCACTACATAGATACAGTTCTTACCTTGGACCTTGGGTAGGCCTGTGATGAAGTCCATCGATATACTCTCCCAATTCTACTATGGAATTGGGAGTGGCTGAAGTAGCCCTGCTGGAAGAGCATGCTATGAATTGTTCTACTGGAAAGTCACACACTCATTGACGTGTCTCATAAAATCTTGTTTGAGGCCCTTCCATGAGAACCTCTCCCTGATTTGTCTATAGGTTTTGAAAAACCCCTACTGGCTTGCTAGCGGTGAATCATGAACTGATGTGAGGACATTCTTCTTGAGCCCCAAATCCAGCACCAAGTAGACTCTGTCCTTGTAGAATATGACATTGTCAATGACCCTATACTTTTCATCCTGTATCTGCCCATTCATAATCTCACAAGCAAACTTGTTCTTGTAATATTCCACTAACAAGTGGGATTTCCAATCTGTCGAAATATCCAATAGAGAACATGTCGCAGGTCTCCTCGATAGTGTATCGACCACAATGTTCTTCTTCCCCTTGACATACCCTATGTCGAAGTCGAATTCCTGTAACTTCGTCACCCATTTATGTTGGTGCTCACTAAGGTCCTTCTGCTCAATAAAATACTTCAAGTTGTTGTGATCTGTCTTGACCACGAATTTGTTTCCCACCAAATATTTCCTGAATTTGATCAAGGCATGCATGATTTCTAGCATTTACTTGTCATAAATGGATTACAACCTCTCAGGATGACTGAGCTTCCTGCTCCCGAATAGGGACAGTTGGAGTTGGTTCAGATCCCTTTTTTCATCAAAGAGTGTTTGATCAAAACCTCCTCTGGAACCAACTCCAATTGTCCCTCCTCGTCCAAGGGGGGAAGCTCCTCTTATGTGCTAATGAATTGTCCCACTGCATTTTTTAGGCAAGATACATGGAACATGTTATGAATATTTCTCCCCTATGGAATCTCTAACTCATAAGCAACCTCGCCTACTTGGTGCATGATCCTGTAAGGCCCATAAAATATGGGCTTGAGATTCTTGGCACCACTCTTCTTCAAAGATGATTGTCTGTAGCGTTGGAGTCTCAAGAAAACCAAATCCCAAACCTCAAAGTTGTGCTCTATCCTGTGTCTATCTGCACTTATCTTCTGTCAGTTTTGTGTCGTCTATAGGTTCTCTTTCAGCAACTTGAGAATCTCCTGACTCTCTATGATCTAATCCTTGGCCTTGGGAGCCCTTCTCTCCCCGAAAACCAAGTCTACCGAAGAGGGAGCATCATATTCGTACAATGTTGGGAAGGGTGTCATACCAATAGACATGTGGAAAGTGGTGTTGTAGAAATTCTCTCCTAAATGAAGCCACTTTACCCATGTTCTATGTTGTTCACCTACATACTTCCTCAAATATCCTTCAACCCACTTGTTGACAATATCAGTCTACCCATCTGTTTGAGGGTGATAGTTGGTTATGTGTGTCATATCTTTCCCTACCAACCGAAACAACTCTCTCCAGAAAGTCCCTATGAACCAACTATCCCGGTCACTGACAATGTTCCTTGGTAACCCATGAATTATGAAGACCTCCCTGAAGAATATCTCGGCTACCTGAACTGCATTGTACTATGTCGATATGTCATATAAGTGAGAAAACTTGGTCAATATGTCTACCACTACATAGATACAGTTCTTACCCTGGACCTTGGGTAGGCCTGTGATGAAGTCCATTGATATACTCTCCCATTTCTGCTCTGGAATTGGGAATGGTTGAAGTAGCCCTGTTGGAAGAGCATGCTCTGACTTGTTCTGCTGGAAAGTCACACACTCACTGATGTGTCTCATAACATCTTGTTTAAGACCCTTCCATGAGAACCTCTCCATGATCTATCTATAGGTTTTGAAAAACCCCTGTTGGCTTGCTAGCGGTGAATCATGAACTGTTGTGAGGACATTCTTCTTGAGCCCTAAATCCAGCACCAAGTAGACTCTGTCCTTGTAGAATATGACAACATTAATGACCCTATACCTGTCATCCTGTATCTGCCCATTCATAATATCACAAGCGAACTTGTTCTTGGAATATTCCACTAACAAGTGGGATTTCCAATTTGTCGAAATCTCCATCAGAGAACATGCCGCAGGTCTCCTCGATAGTGCATTGGCCACAATGTTCTTCTTCCCCTTGACATACTCTATGTTGAAGTTGAATTCCTGTAACTTTGTCACCCATTTTTTTTGGCGCTCACTGAGGTCCTTCTGCTCAAGAAAATACTTCAAGCTGTTGTGATCTGTCTTGACCATGAATTTGTTGCCCACCAAATATTTCTTGAATTTGGTCAAGGCATGCATGATTTATAGCATTTACTTGTCATAAATGGAGTACAACCTCTCAGGATGACTAAGCTTCCTACTCTCAAATACAATGAGGTGTCCTCCCTGCATCAAAACTTCCCTGATACCCTCGTCGGATGCATCACACTCTAGTATAAATGACAAGGTGAAATATGGTAATGCCAACACTAGACAAGTGCCCATGACTTCCTTCATGTGGTCAAAGGATTTTTGTGACTCCTCGGTCCAGATGAAAGCCCCATGCTTGGTAAGATCCGCCAACGGTGCTCCAAGCTGAGAAAAACCCCAGACGAACCATCTCTAATAGTTGCACAACCCGAAGAAACTCCTCAACTCTGTAACGTTCCTAGGTGTTGGCCAATCCAGAATGGCCCTGATCTTCTCTTGGTGTACTTGTACCCCTTATGAATTGATGACGTGGCCCAATTAAAGCAACTATGTCATACCAAACTCACATTTGGACTCTTTGGCATATAATTATTGTGCCTCCATAATGCTCAATACCTCATCTAGGTGCTTCATATGCTCCTGCCATGTCTCTCTATATACCAAGATGTCGTCGAAGAAAACCAATACTGATTTCCTCATCTGATCCCTGAATATGTGGTTCATGCAAGATTGGAATGTAGCGGGAGCATTGGTTAGCCCAAATGGCATAACCAGGAACTCTAAATGTCCAAAGTGACATCGAAATGTCGTCTTCTCTATGTCATGTTCTTGAATGTTGATCTGATGATAGCCAGAGTGTAAATCAATGCACGGGATAAGATACTGGTTCTTGATGGTCTTCTTGTTTAAGTCCTGGTAATAAATGCACATCCTCATGGTTCCATCCTTCTTCAGAACTAAGACAACTGAAGAAGCGAATGGGCTATTGCTTGGTCCGATGTGTCCCATCTCTAGCAATTCCTTGATTTCCTTCTCTATCTCATCCTTGAACCTAATATGATGATGATAGGGGGGTGTGATCATAGGTTTGGCCCCCTCCTCCAACTCAATGGTGTCCTCAAACCCCCTGTCAAGTGGTCTCCCTGGTGAAATCGACCCAAAAACTCGTTGATGTCTTCCCAATAAATTCTTGATCTCTGTGTGATACTATTGTCGGCCCTCTGAATCCTTTCACGTAGTGATCAAGCATTTTGTGGAATATGATACCTCCCCATGTCTGAATATCCTCTCCATCCTCTTGGCTGGAACTGTCCTGGGTGCTTCTGTCGACATACCTCTCAGAACAACCTTCTTCCCATCATGATCTCTGAACCCCATCTCCAAGGTTTGGTAATTGGTGGTGATTTTTCCCAAGGTAATCATCCACTAAACTCCCAGCACCACATCTTTGTCAGATAGGTCAACTACATAAAATGTGTCTCTCACTGTATAGTTTCCTAACTTTATATCCAAGTCTGGAACTCTATATAGACATTCCACTGTGTGGCCATCCACTACTGCAACATCAAACCCCTCAAACCCCTCTGTCTGAAGTGCCTGTCTCGATACCAGTGAAGCGTCAATGAAGTTGTGGGTGGCCCCACCATCTATCAGGGTGATTTCTCCCTGCCCCTGAATAGTCCCTTTGATATAGAGGGTATCATACCTAGGAACACCAGAAAGGGTCGCTATGATTATGGAACTACAGGAGGGTGGGCTCCTGTCGGTGTCAGTGGTTTATGGGGAGGGTGCTCCTCTACCTGTGTTGACTCCTCCTCTCTGTTAGTGGATCCAATGCCATGCTCCTCCTCCTCACTGTCCACATTTTCTGTTTCCACCTCAATATAATGAATCTCTCCCTTGCACATGCACCTGGGACCTGGGACCCAAGGGTCTTTGTAGTTGAAGCAAATATTCTTCTTCATAAGCTCTCACCTCGTCTCATCATCCAACTTCTCATTTCCCTTCCATTCTTTCTATAATGGCTTCCTGTCTCTATCCTTCTGGGGTACGAAGGGTTTGGAAAAGGGTTTAGTCTTTGGCACTAAGTCTTCCAAATCTTGAGTGCATAGGATGGCATCCTGTAAGGTGGGCAGCCTCTATGCCTTCACCCATCATCTCAAAGGCTCTATGATCCCCTCTGTGAATAGCATGATCAACTTGGGCTTTGATATATCTGTCACTACCACAAATACCCACTGAAACACCATGATGAATGCCTTTGTTGTGCCATTTTGTGGAAATTGGGCTAGATCCCTGAAGTGGATCTCGGGATCCCTCCTGTCAAACCTATCCATGAGTCTCTCTGTGAACTCTCTATAGGAGGTGATGCGATTGTGACCCAATGTCACCAACCCATGGTGCCACCACTCGTGTGCCTCACCCTCCAAGTGTAAGGTAGTGAAATTGATGGCCTATGGCTTGGTAATCTGGTTGAGCTTGTAGTATGTGTCTAACTTTTGTACCCAAGCTCTAGTGGTACATTTGGATGATCCATCGAAAGAAGGTATGGTGAGCTTACCAGCTCTCTAAATGAAATCAAAGTTATGCTCATGATGTTGTTGTGGTCCTCCTCTCTGTGGCTCTCTGGGGCGATTCCTGAGTCCGAGTCCACAATACTTGACTAGGGTCATGTCCTGATGCAAGTCATGGACCAATGCTACATACTCCCTCCTGTACTCTGCAATGTCCTATGCATGAGTGGGCGGCCTATGTGCCATCGGTAGTTGTTCTTCTACTGGGGATGCTCTCTAGAAACTGGGAAACAAAGTTCTAGGAATCCTACTCGAAGGGGTGTATGCACGAGTAGGAGATTGGGGTCTACTACCTACCCCCGAGTTCCTCTATGCTTCATGTGGGGCTTATGTGTCTGGGGTGCCCACTATAGCCAATCTGTCAGCCACCTACACCAAGGATTGAGTCATGGCCTGTTGGCTAGCTACCCTATCACAAATAACCTTCATGAAGGTTTTCTTTGGCTCCATGGGGGTCTTACCACTACCCTCTAGTTGCTCATATATGTCTCCTAGCATCCCTTCTTCCACGCACTAAGCCTCACACTCTACTTCCATGTGCATCTCTTCCTCTTCCTCTGAGCTGGGATGGAAAAGAGGAAAGTTAGGCTTTGACCCTCTTTCCTTACGCATGTCATAAGGGACATATTCGTCCCCTTCATGCTCACGGCCATCTGGGTCTTCTGCTACATTCATCGTCTTTAGTCACAGGCTGACAGGACTAAACCTCTGATACCACTGTAATGTTTCTGACTTGGCTAGTCTAGGAAACACTGTTAATGTGTGTGGGATTAGTTTTTTATAGTAGACAAATGAGCATTCAAATAATAATAGTGGCGACAAAAGATGGCAAAATCATATTATGAAATCTCCTTGGAGTACAAATGTCGAATACGACTGAATTACAATGAATCGCTCGACTAGATCGAGGACAAAAGATATCTTCACCGGAATACAAAAGAAACTAAATGATGTGCCTCTCCCTCTCAGAGAAAACATGCCCTAGGGATTCCACCGTCGGAACTGGACGAGAAATTAGGCGAAATATGTGCCTTGCCTTCTTCTCGAAATGGGTTGGAGTGGAATCTTTGAACTCTCCCTATGTGGGGTGAGTCGATTCATTGAACCTCCTCTGAAGCTACACCCTCACCCTGAACAAGTGCACCTTTGTTGCGGGACCCTGCGTCACTGTTGTTGAAGAATGATGGAAGACCTGCATGATCTCCCCGGTGACTAGGGTGTGTCTCTCAACACCGAAATCAACCAACTGGTGTCTTCCTCCTGGAATCCACTGAACTATCTCTCCTGAGATGCGCCTTAATTCCTACTGACAAGTCATAATCTACATAATCTCAATTAGGTTTTTGACCCTTCTCTTATAGCTTTCCCAATCCCTAATTCACTGTTGAAACCCTAATTTACTGTTGACTTCTAATTTCAACTTGTCTATTCTATTTTTATCTCTTAATGATTTAAAAGCGCTTTTACCCACTTTTAGCTCAATGCCATTTTTGGAACATAACACCTTCGACTGAAGTGACCTCTAGTAGCCCTGTTTACCCCTTTTTCAGGCCCTGGCTATAGTCTAATGGGGCAGTTTAGACTAATAAGCCTCCTCTCTCAATATCCTATTTGGAAAGGGGCATTACATATATGAGTCTAGGCCTCGTAGTTTTATTATTACTTTGGACAGAAGATTATAGAGGATACCAGAGGTAGTCCCATCTACTGCCATTACCTTGATCTCTAACAAGCAATGCAGGAAGGTCATCTCTCAGACCGAGAAGTTTGTCTTCTTCATGATTCATGCTCAGAGTAAGTGGAATGTTGCAACCACATCCATGGAATCCGATATAGGTCTCTGTATGCAACAAAATCAAGTGGATAAGATCATGGTAGAATACAAAGACATCTTCTCCTCACCCACTGGGGTACCTCTACACTGTCAGGTCAAGCACTCAATCGACCTGACCCCTAGTGCACCTCTACCGAATGTCCCAATCTATCGTCATTCTCTATTAGAAAATGAGGAAATCAAGTGCCAGATCCAAGAGCTAGTCGAAAAGGGGCACGTCCTCCCAAGATCATCACCTTGTGGAAGCCCAATCGTGCTTGTGCAAAAGAAAGACGAGTCATAGCGACTCTACATTGATTATCGGGCTCTAAATAAAATCACATTTAGGAACCGATACCCAATTCCCCAAATTGACGATCTACTTGACCAACTCAAGGGGGCCAAATACTTCAGTAAGATTTATCTAAAGTCCAACTACCACCAGGTTCCAATAGAGAAGACCAATGTATGGAAGACTTCCTTCAAGTCCAAAGAAGGTGTTTTTGAATGGTTGTTCATGCCCTTTGGCTTGACAAATGCCCCAACAAATTTCAAGAGGATGATGGATGATATCTTGTGGCCTTTCACCAATTCTTTTTTGGTAGTGTATTTGTATAGCATCCTCATCTTCCACAAGAATTGGGTTGAACGCTTGTAGCATATTCAACAGGTTCTGCACACTCTGCAACATCACAAGCTATATGCAAATTTGAAAAAATGCTCCTTCGGCATGAAAAGGGTCCAGTACCCAGGCTACATTGTTTATGAGCATTGGGTGCATGTCAATCTAGACAAAATCCAGGTCATCCATGATTTTCTAGCCCCGACCACACTCATGTAGCTATGAAGCTTCTTAGGCCTTGCCAATTTCTATTGCAGGTTCATGTTGGGATTCTCCCACATTGCATGGGTCCTTATCCAAGTGACCAAGGGCGGTGGCAAGACAAAATTTGTGTGGGTCCAGTCACAACAAAAAGAGTTTGATGATTTGAAGTGATGTTTGTGCTCATCCTCGATGCTCTCATTACCCAACCTGCAACAGTCGTTTGAGATTGAGACATATGCTTCAAACTATGTTGTGGGCGCAGTTCTCACTCAACATGGACATCTCGTGGCCTATCATAGTGAGACACTATCAGATACAGTTTGTAAGTACCCCACTTACAAAGAGATGTACTCCATTATGAAAACCTTCTACCAATGAAGGCATTACATTCTTGGGAAGGAGACAACCATCCACACTGGTCATAAGCCTCTACAATTCATGCAGACACAAGGAAACTTGCAGAATGTCCTCTATCATAAGTGGTCCACATACTTGCAGTAGTTCCATCTCAACATCGAGTATAATACAGGGAGCACCAGTTGCATCATTAACTGCCTCAACCGACCTCCATTTTCCACACTAACCACAGTACTACACTTCTATGAACATGATACCTACGGTTGGCCCCAACTCTATGAGAAAGATACGAACTTCACCACTACCTACCAAATGTTGGGCACAGACACAACTGTCATTGATTTTCATCTATAGGAGAGGTTATTGTGTCTTCTGGTCCATCTATGTGTTCCATCAAGAAAGCGCGTGAAGCTGATTTAGGAATCTCACTACAGTCGAGTGGCAGGACACTTCATCATAGAGAAGACAGTGGCAGTGTTGCAGCAACATTTCTACTGGTCGAAACTCTGACAAGATGTCAGCAGCTATATCAAGTCCTACAAAGCCTATGGCATTACAAAACCGACCATTAAGAAACAAGGCATGTACATCTCTCTTCCTACTCCTGACTAGCCCTGGGAATCCATCTCGATGGACTAGATGTCGGGCCTTCCTTCAACCAAGCATTGAAATGACTATGTTTGTGTGGTAACTGTTGATCAGTTTTCCAACATGGCGATTAGGGTTGCCTGCAAAAAGAGAATCACAAAAGAGGCCACTTCCAAACTCTTATTCGAATGAGTGTGGGTACATTTTGGGATACCACAAACCATCATCTCCAATCGGGAAAACTGGTTCCTCAACACATTCTAGTCGATCCATTGGTCATGGTTGGACACCAAGCTCACCAAATACATGACCTTCCATCCTCAAATAGATGGACAAACCGAGGTCCTCAATAGGATGATCATGCATATTTTGTGCATGTACAATTCCAAGATTCTTTTCACATGGGATGACATTCTTCCCTATGTTCAACACAGTTACAACAGAGCCATACATAGCTCAACCGACCACATCCCCTTTTAGGTGGGATTGGATTTCAACCATTGGGTCCCATGGATGTTGCACTACCCCTTTCATCCACACAAGAACAATCATCCCATGTGCAAAATGAGTCTGACAAATCCACCCAATTCATTGAAAAAATCTAGCACATCTTCCAACAGGTTCAAGATATTTTGCAGAATTCCAATGCCAAGTACAAGCAGTGCCATGATCAACATCAGGTGCCATACAAGTTTCAGGTGGGAGATAAAGTTTGGTTGCACTTGCAGAAATAGCACCTTACATGATCCCATAGGAATATTTGTCCACTCCACTATGGACCTTATACCATCACCAAGGATGTGGGTGACAATTCTTTTGAGCTTAACATTCCCCCCTTCCTTGGCTTGCACCTATTATTTAGTATGGACCTCCTTCGGCCATACTTTCCACCATTATTGGACACCTTAGTGGTAGCAGAACAATTGACACTGACAGATCTCAACCTTGGCTAGATGGAACATGCATCCACTGATCAGATCATGGACACATAGGCCAAGGGCACTCGCCAACAAAATTTTCAGCTTTATCATGTTTTCAAAGTAGGGTAGCTCCCGCACCAAGGAAAGTGGCCCACTTGAGGCCAAATTCAATAGAAATTTCCTCATCTGATAGGGGAACTCAATGCAATGGAGAACATTGCTTCATAAGTGAGGAGGATTGATCCTAGTGGATATTGGTGGCCACCCACCTATTCCATCTATCTCACATACAAATTTCATCTTGGCAGTTTTAGTTTTCATTTTGGCAGTTATTCTCCTAGTTTTTCAGGTCCTGAATTTCTGGGGCTGTTTTGAGGCCCTAAAAAACATTTTTTTGGCTTGCCATAGTCACACTATAGATAAATTTAGAGTGTGATTACATAATGTGTATTCCTTGGATAGACCTTTCAAATGGGTTACTGTGTGCCTAAAACAAAGATCGTATGCAAAAGTTACGACCCTAGGAAGTTGATGTACCAACTTACCCCAATGGGGCCCACATGACTTTTGGATGATTCTTGGTAGTAGGGGATCATATTGGGAATGCAAGACTCCTTGCAAGAAGCAAGGATAACACTTCAGGCCTTAGGATTGTTCAAAATTAACCAATATTGGGAGAATAGTCTAGATTTCAATCAACCTATAGAATTGATCGAAGATTCACTTAGAATCATAGAAATCAATCTAAGGGGAAGGAAAACAAAACTTAGATAAGGGACATACATTATTGGATGGGGAAACTAAGGGGATGGGAATTTCAAGGTAAAGGAAGCTTATGCTCTAGAAGCCAAATTCAATCACCTGCATAGAGAAAAGATACGATAGCAAGTATGGAGTTGGGAGCTATGGCCAAAGGTCTCAACTTTTCTCTGGCTCCTAGAAAGGAAAAACATTTACAACATGGGACAAGATAATAAGGCATGGCTATGGGTGATGTATCAAATTTTCCCATGGTGCACCATAGGCAATTTCCCCATAGAAACATTTGATTATGTATTTTTTTCCAGATTACAAAGCCGGGGAAAACCCCTAAGTACTTCCCCTCATATAGAGGATGGTACCCAAGGTAAACCCTAGAATCTTTACGGCACAAAGGTCGATCAACAACAATGATCAAATTCATTACAACAATATACTCATTATGAGCTCAACATGTCACTTACAGGAATTGAACCCGGGTGGAGAGGATAACAATCATTCCTCCCAACTACCCAACCTAAATCCATTGACAAACATTTGATTATGTATTACTTTTAGTACTTTGATACTAATAGGAAAAGGCACCATGACCAACTCCCAAGTTCACATGATAAAAACACGAGACATCATAGATCCAATGATCCCCATGACCTAGTGCCCATCAAACATTTATTTGTGACCTTGAGTGTTAGAAATGCTTCATCAAAACTTCAAAATTCAATGAGGGAACCTCATCCATTGTGAGTTTATTCATTATTCCCCATTTCATTGCACTAGTGCTTTCCAATGTTTTTTTCCTTATTTTAGGTAACTTTGTTTTTCTCTTTATGTAGTCCTTTGAGATGTGTTTTCACCTTCTTCTTTTTATATATTTTATTTTCTAATGTTTTTCCTTTTCTTTTACCTTATTAAATTAAATTGAAAGTTTTAACCTTAAATAAATATTAAATCGATTTTTTTTTGTAAGTAAGAGGTTATATTAAAAGGAACTATCACAGTAAAAAATATGTAGTTTTCTGCCTAAACAAGTGAGGTGGTGGATGCATCACCCAGGTGGGAAACCAATGCAGCCACATGTCAAGCAATAACAATGTCTAGAAACTGAGTGTATGTCACAATCCATATCAAAATTTCTATGCCTAGTGATATGTCTATAGACAATTAAGCCACGCAGGGCTAATTCAAAAGAGGATATCGAAAACGCCATCGACAAAAACTAAACTAAGAACTTGAGACACTAGCCATCAAGTTGAGCACGGAGTCGGTTGGGTCGACTACCCATATTCATTTGTCACTAGTTCCAAAGTTGGGGCCACTATCTCTAGAGCTAGAGTCTTGTGGAGGAGAGCCAACAACAACGCCTCAAGGTGCTCCTCGCGTCGTGTCCACAACTCGAATCTAAATAGCAGGTCTACCAAGTCTCGCCTAACCTCAAAAATGAGGTCCTGTAAAATCTCCATAGCTCTCTGAAGCCCCAAGTGTTCTTCGCAAAGTGCACAGATAGGTGAAGGTGAAGGTGAAGGGACTGCAGTCTCAACGAAGGAGGCAAAATGGCTAGGTGGGGCGTTCAGAGGAGTAACGGAGTGGGTGGGATGCTTCGGATTTGATGGCTCATTCTCAATGGCTTCAGGTGATCCAAAAAGGATATAGAGAAGACAAAGAACAACTCATAACTCGCAAAAGTAACTTAGGATGCTCAAAATGGCCTCAGCAGACATAGAAAGAGAAAAAAAATAAAATTTCTCAAAACTCGATGAAAATGACATCATCACGAAGAGAGCATCGCAAGATTTCCAACGGTGCAAACGAATCTTCAAACGGAGTTACGGATCGAAAGATATTCACGGTTAAAGTTTAGTCAACCTAGCCCAATCAGCAAGGGAATGAGTCAGCATTCGTACTGCTAACATCATCATCCGTACAAAATATGTGGCATGTGTAGGAGGTGTCATGTGTCATGATGACATCATCATGGTGACATGGAAACACCAGAGGTTTCCATGTGTCACTCATATTTGGCATTTATGGGTCATTTTGTGGACCAATGAAATTGTACCACGTGGTAGTCCATATAGTGACGTGGCAATTGAGTTGGAAACTGAGTGGTAGAATATATGCTAACATGGCAGGGTGATGGTATAGTTTTTCATGTGGCCCAATGGTTGGCTACCACGTGGCCCAGTCATGGGTTGCCACGTGGCAGTGGGAAAATGCCCAATGACAACCCATGATCGAAATTTCAAAAACAAATATAAGATTTGGCGGGTCTAACAAATCTGGCGGGATCCCGCAAAATATGGAAACTGACCAACATCTAGAACCATCGCCAAAGTAGTGGAATGACATATTTTTAAATATATATATTATTACAACGGTCAAGGCAAAAGGGGAGGCCCGCGGACTTGACCCTGGGACCTCCCCCCTTATACATGCCTTACTGTATTCTCTATAACCAATAGGCCAACGACCTCACATTTGTTTAAATGTCAGTTTTATTATTTAAAACATGAATCCACCCAGTGTTGGAGGGAGGGTGTGCGTGGGTACAGATGATCACACAGTTCGAGACAAATTATTTAGCATTTATTGCAGGTTGCAGGGAACAAAACCAAGACATAATTCCTCTTGGGCCTGGGAGTGCCAGAGTCGGATCGAAGCATGGAGACAATCATTTTTGGGTAATTCGACGCCATGATTTCAATGGTGTTGTCTGTTTTCTGATCTGAGAAAAACTTCTACAGCTTGGTTTCAGAATGAGGTATACTTATGTATTTTGCCAAATTATTTTGCTAAGTTAATAAGAAGGCCTACCCATTTGAGATCAGGACCTGAAGACATAGTCCACCAAGGACGAACTCCGTTATCAAGTTTTTTGTGTTCATATTTGATGCTTATGTATCTTCATTATTGAGATTTTCCTTCTTTAATGGTGCACTTTAATTTATGCTCATCTAATGCAATTCTTTATGAGTCACTCGCTGAAAAGATCCCATATCATGTTGGTATTAGAGAAATTGTCTTTGACTTAAATTGTTGAGTGTGAATGCTTACTAGGGCCAAGCATAAAAAGGGTGAAGGAAATCTTAATACTTTCAATCTCGAAGTTGGCCATGCATCTCGAAGGAAGAAAATGGCAGAAGAAGACAAGCGTGATGAACAGGAGAAAAACTTTCACATGGTCTTTTATTGCATGTCAGAAATGGTTGAACGAATGTATGGAGATTATGAGAAGAGGATGAAGAAGAAAGTGAAGGAAAAGGAAGCACATGTTGAGGATGATGCTTCGGTAAATCAAGAGGCTGGAGGATACCCTCGTGAGCCTCCATCTTCACCATCAAGTTCTTGTTCTTCTTCCTCTGATCATTCTCATCATTCTCATCGTTATAGCCATAAAGCCTCTTTTAAGAAACCATTATTAAAGATTGATGTAAAATTTGTTTTATCTATGTTTAATGGAGATGTTGAACTTGGGAAGCTATATAATTGGATATGACAGGTCGAAGTATATTGTCATGTTCAACATATTGATGAAGAGGAAGTTAAAGTGCAATTGGCTTCTCTTCGGTTGGAAGGCACCACTCTCGTATGATGGGAGAGCAAACTGTAGGACATAAGTAAGTGTGGTAATCTTCTTTCCTCATGGTCAAAATTTGAATCAGCGATAAGGAAGCAATTTTGTCCATTGGGTTATTTACATAAAGCAATGATGGAATGGAAAACTTTAAGGAAAAGTAAAGGTCAAACTATACAAAGTTTCATAGAAGAATTTAGGAAGAAATCTCTTTCATTAAACATTGTTTTGTATTCTTATGAAACTTTAATGAAGTATATTCACGCACTTCACAGTTATATTCGTCATAATTTTCTCTTGTTTAACCCCACCAGTCTTGACGAAGTTTGTGTTCAAGCCACTCACCTTGAGAACAGGGGAAAGCATGTTAAAGAAGATCTCACTAAGAAACCTTCCAATCTCCCACATAAGCCTTTTAATAAGTTTAAAAGGAAGGAAAAGAAGACCGCCACAGTGACAAGAGAAGGATGAAATCCATCTTGCACTCATTGCAAGAAAATCGGTCATGATGATGAACATTGTTGGAAACTACATCCAGGGAAGGGACCGAAACAATTCGGTGGAAAGGGGAAGACAAAAACCGTTGCTACAGTGCAACAAGATCTTGGTTCTGATTCAGGAGACAAAGGAAAGATCACAGTGGTTGGAGTACAAGGTAAAGATTCCGTTCATGCTAGTTCAAATTCCAAGAATGAATATCATGATGATGAATGAAAGAGAAATGAATTATTTCACATAAGAGTTGTATCTAAACACCCTAAGATAGATACATTATTTGACCTGGGTTCCCAAGTAAACTTAATATCTGAAGCACTTGTCAAAAAGATGGGTCTTGAAACAAAACCACATCCAAATCCATATCCTTTTGGTTGAGTATGTGATAAAGAAAAACTTAATGTCACCAAACAATGTAGGGTCAGATTTGTTATTGCTTCAAAGTTGATTGATGAAGTGGATTTGGATGTTGTATCACTTGATATATGTGGCATAGTGTTGGGAAGTCCTTATCTTTATGATAGAAAAAAATTCTTCTTTCGTCATGAGAATAAATNAGCTCACAGCATGAGGGTAAACACAACACTTGTTAATGTAGGACAAATGAAGAGACTCATAAACACTAACATGAGATATGTACTCATGGTCGTAAGAGACAAAGATGTCGGAACATACGACGCTTTCCAAGGATGTGATCCTTCTCATAAGAAAGAATTAATTGATATTGTTTCTAAGTATGATGATATTTTTCAGGAACCGGATGGATTACCTACTAAGAGGGAAATCCAACATGAGATACATCTTCAGCAAGATTCTCCTCTTCCTAATGTGGGAATGTACAAGATGTCAGTTGTGGAGATGACAGAGATCAAGAAGCGGGTACAAGGCTTATTGGATCAAGGGACCATCAGGCCCATCTCATCTCCTTGTGGTTCTTTGATCGTGATGGTGCCAAAGAAATATGGCACATGGATAATTTGTGTCGATTACCAGGCCTTAAATAAAATCACAATGAAAAATCAATACCCTCTTCCTCGTATAGATTATTTACTTGATCAGTTAAAGAATGTTGTTTATTTCACTGAGTTGGATTTGCGCAGCAGATACCATCAGATCATGGTTGCAGAACATGATGCATGGAAGACTACCTTTAAAACCAAACATGGATTGTTTGAGTGGTTATTTATGTCGTTTGTGATTTGTAATTCTCCGAAAACCTTCATGCTTGTGATGAATGATGTATTCAAGCCTTTTCTAGATGATTTTGTGATTGTATATTTAGATGACATTCTCATTTTTAGTGCGACTTGGGATGAACATGTGAGGCACGTAAAGCAAGTATTGGATACTTTGCAAAGGGAAAAGTTGTATGTAAATTTTTCTAAATGTGAATTTGGCAAGACTGCACTTGTATACTTAGGTCATATTGTAGGGGGGGACAATTAAAAATTGATCCTTCCAAGATTGATGTAATTGTAAATTGTCTTGAGCCAAAAAGTGTAACCGATATCCGAAGCTTCTTAGGCGCAGTCCAGTATTGGCGGAGGTTCATTTCAAACTTCTCCTTTATAGTAGCTCCTTTGCATGCCTTAACTAGTGTGAAGAACACTTTTCATTGGGGAGGAAAGCAACAAAAATATTTCGACGCTTTGAAAGAAAAGATCAGTACTGCACCAGTATTAGCACTACCGAATCTTCAACAACCCTTTGAGATCAAGATAGATGCCAATAGATACGCCATGGGTGCAGTATTGATGCAATATCGTAATCCTATCTGTTACCACTATGAAACTTTTAACTAAGATGTTGTTAACTATCCTACATATGATAAAGAGTTGTATGCATTATTTCAAAGCGTAAAGAAATGGAAGCACTACTTGTTAGGGAAGGAAACAATCATACATACAGATCACCAACCCATATAGTATCTCCAAGCACAAACCAAACTGCAACAATCTTGACACTACAGATGGATGGGTTTTCTACAACAATTTCATTTGGTAATCAAGTACAAAAAGGGTACAAGTAACAAGGTAGCCAATATGCTTTCTAGACCTCCTATTGTTGCTTCTATTATTTTGAAGAATACTTCTTTATCTCATGATAGCTATTTGGAACAATATCCCATTGATGAAGATTTTAAAGAAGTATATGAGAAGCTAACCCATGGTGCACAGGTAGAGAACTATTGTCTGCAGGGAAAACTACTCTACCATCTTGGAAAGATAGGTATTCCTACAAGTGAATGAGTCCATGTAACACAATAAGCTCACACTTCTCTTGTTTCTTGGAATTTTGGGGTAGGAAAAACTATGTCTCATTTGCATAGGTTTTGTTACTGGCCTCAAATGAAATAAGTTGTATCTAAATATGTAAAGGGGTGTGTGATGTGTTCTACCTGTAAGCCCACTAATAGAAAACTGGGACTATACTCACCACTACTTGTTCCATCCCATCCATGGGAAAGTATCTCCATGGATTTTGTAGGGGGTTTACCAATGTCGAAGGGGGGTCATGACTATTTGTATGTTGTAGTGGATAGGTTTAGCAAGATGTGTATCTTGATGCCATGTAAAAAGAATATCACTGCTAAGAAAACTGTTAATCTCTTCTTTCAGTATGTTTGGGTTCACTTTGGGTTACCCACATCCATTATCTCGGATTGAGGTACTCGATTCCTTGGGGATTTCTAGACAATCTTGTAGAGAATGATGGACACCAAATTGAAGAGGAGCATTGCTTTACATCCACAGGTCGACGGACAAACAGAGGTTGTAAACCAAATAGTGGTACTTTTGCTTCAAGGATACTGCAGCGAGCATCCCAAGTTATGGGATGAACATATACCCTATGTATAGCATGCTTATAACTGAGCCTTACATTCCTCCACTCAGAGTTCACCTTTTGAGACATGTTTTGGGTACCTACCCAAAGTTAATTTGGACTTGTTGTATGGGAGAGATGTTGATTCAAATGAAGAAATAAAAGAGGACAGAGCCCACAAGTTCATCTAGAGGATCCAACAGGTGCACCAAGTAGTCAAGGAACAGTTGGAGAAAATCCAATCACAGTATAAAGATCGGCATGATAAACATAGGGTTGATCATTAGTTCTAGGTTGGAGACTGTGTATGGCTTCACATGAGCAAGGAGAGATTGAAGGGTGAAGGCAAGAAACTCAAGCCCATTCGTTATGGACCCTTCACTATTTTGGAGAAAATTAGTACCATTGATTTTCATCTGGATCTTCCACCTTATATGCAAATTTACTCAGTTGTAAATGTAGAGAACTTGAAACTTTTTGAGCCTCCCATGATCATGGATCAAGATGAGGAAGTTTCAATACCTTAAGTTGATGAGTTTTCTCCTAAGTATTTGGATGAGCTAAAGGAAGATATCATCCTAGACAAAAGGACGAGGACTTCATGCAGGGGTGATGTTGATTATCTTCGAATATGCTTAAAGGGAACACATCCAAGCAGGGCAAAGTGGATTGAGAAGGGCAAGGTGAGGGAAATATTCCCTCACTTATATGTTGATTGATAAAAGCTTTTGTCGGTCCAAAAATCTCTTAGCAGGAAGGCGTGATCCAAAAATGATCCAGAGAAGAAAAAGAACAGCTCAGGACTCGCAGAAGCAACTTAGGACGCTCAGAATGGCCTCGGTAGATAGAGAAAGGGAAAAAAATCAAAGTTCTCAAAACTCAGTGAAAATGACATCATCGCGAAGAGTGCATCACAAAATTTCCAACGGCACAAACGGCTCGTCAAAGAGGGTTACGGATCGAAAGATATTTGTGGTTGAATTTTGGTCAACCTAGCCTAGTCAACAAGGGAATGAGCCAACATTTGTACTGTTGGCATCAGCATCAATACAGATGATGTCAGCATCTATACAACATATGTGGCATGTCCAGGAGGTGACTGTTGGGTATGTGTTATATTCTTTGCATGTGTGTGTGTGTGTGGGCTCGTTAGATACGACAACTGCGTGGGCGGTTTTTTGCTATTTTTAGCGGATTTTGCTATTCTTAGCGGATTTTTCTATTTTTAGCGGATTTGTAAATTAATACCGAATTAAGGGATTAGGGTTTTGGTATCTACGGAATACCTAAAAACATTGCATATGTTGTATGGCGAATGGTGAAATTCGATATAATGAAAATAAGAAAGGTTTTCCCGGTTGAGGGTTTCCAATATAAAATCTCTGTGTACTCTGTGTATGAGCCATTGATTAATTTATGTATTGTTTAAGAATATATATGCATTGTTTTACTTCGCAGGTTTAAAACTTACATGTGGTATTAGAGCTCGTTTTTGGCTTTAGAGGGACGTCTTTGTTGTTGAGGATTTGGCTCAGTCTTGATGGATCAAGTTTATCTTGGGTCTGTGATAAACCTGGGTTTAGTGGGAGCTTTTGCAGTGGAGATTCGAGTAAAGAAAGAGGAATGGAAAGCTCATCTAGAATCGAGATAGAGAAGTTCAACGGTAAAAACTTTCAACTATGGAAGCTCAAGATGGAGGACCTTCTTGTAGACAAAGAACAATGGATCGCTGTGGATCCTGGTACACAGCCTACTTGTACACCATCTACAAGCGCACAGGCTACTGGTACACAACCTACCAGTACACCAGCTACTAGTAAGTCGAAGGAAGATTGGGACAAGTTGGACAGAAGAGCAAGGAGTATTATTCAACTCTACCTGGCAGATTTGGTGTTGTTGAATGTCTCAGGAGAATCTACAGCCAAGGAACTATGGTATAAGTTAGGGAATTTGTATCAATCAAAGTCCCTGGTAAACAAGTTGTTTCTTCGAAAGAAGCTGTATCATCTTAGGATGGAAGATAGAGATTTTGTGACAGAACATCTAAATGCCTTTAATACTCTGGTAAGTCAACTTGGATCTGTTAATATTACGATTGCAGAAGAAGATAAGTGTATTACTTTGTTATGTTCTTTGCCAGACTCTTGGGATAATCTGGTTGTAGCAATAGGTAGTACCACTCAATCTACATTGAAGTATGAGGATGTAGTTGCATCCTTGTTATCTAAAGAGATGAGGCGAAAAATCATGGATGGTCACAACACAAATGCTTTATTTGTACGAGGGCGTACCCAAGACAGGAACCTTGGTAAGCCTTCGGGATGGACATCTAAATCTACAGGTAGATCTAAGTCTCCAGGAAAATCTTTGAGGAAATGATGGAAGTGTGGTAAAACAGGGCATTATAAGAAAGATTGCAAGTCTAAGAAGGTTGAAAAACCAAAGGGATCTGATAGTACCTCTTCCACAG
>ML788029.1:166687-195425 GCA_009831015.1 Picea engelmannii | reverse complement strand
AGCAGGTTGGTAATCACTTCATTTATGTAGTGTTGTATGTTGATGACATGTTGTTGGTAGGAAATAACATGGATGTTATCAAGGAGGTGAAATCGTAGCTATCCTCCAAATTTGACATGAAGGATCTCGGTGCTGCTAACTTCGTTCTGGGAATGGAGATTAAAAGAGATTGTGCAAACGGGAAACTTTGGTTGAATCAAAGAAAATATGTTGAGACGATATTGCAGAGGTTTAATATGCATGGAAGTAAACTAGTCAAGGTTCTTATTCCTATAGGTGTAAAGTTATCTACAGATCAGTGTCCCAAGACACAGGAGGAAGAAGAGGACATGTCCCATGTTCCATATGCCAGTGCAGTTGGCAGTTTGATGTATGCAATGGTTTGTACTAGACCGAACATTGCACATGCAGTGGGAATTTTGAGCAGGTATATGTCAAAACCGGGGAAGGAGCATTGGACAACAGTAAAGAGGGTCTTCAAGTATCTTTGTGGCACCACCAGTTATGGATTGTGCTACCAAGGAAGACCAGGATTAGACAGAGTGGTGGGCATACATGGCTTTGTTGATGCAGACTGGGCTGGAGATATGGATCGCAGAAGATCTACAAGTGGGTATGTGTTTAACCTATTTGGAGGAGCAATCAGTTGGATGACCAAAAGACAGGCTGTAGTGGCACTCTCAACTACAAAAGTTGAATACATGGCAGCCACTCATGCAAGAAAGGAAGCAGTATGGTTACAAAGATTGTGTTCAGGTATTGGGTTGGTACAACAAGTAGTGAGATTAGAGTGTGACAGTCAGAGTGCAATATTCCTGGCAAAAAACCCAGCTTATCATTCGAAGACAAAGCATATTGATGTTCAGTATCAATTTGTGAGAGACATGGTTGAGGAAAAGAAGGTGTTACTGGAAAATGTTGACACTTTGAAGAATGTTGCATATTCATTGACAAAGTCTGTGAGCACAGAAAAGTTCTCCTGGTGTAGAGTAACAATGGGCATTGTTGCCCTGGATTGTTGACTATATAATCCCCTGGACCCCTGGATGCAAAGAAAACAACAAGTGGGAGAATGTTGGGTATGTGTTATATTATTTTCATGTGTGTGTGTGTGGGCACGTCACATACAACAACTGCGTCTGACGATCCCTATTTTTAGCGGATTTTGTTATTTTTAGCGGATTTGTAAATTAATCTCGGATTAAGGGATTAGGGTTTTGGTATCTACGGAATACCTAAAAACATTGCATATGTTGTATGGCGAATGGTGAAATTCGATATAATGAAAATAAGAAAGGTTTTCCCGGTTGAGGGTTTCCGGTATAAAATCTCTCTGTACTCTATGTATGAGCCATTGATTAATTTCTGTATTGCTTAAGAATCTATATGCATTGCTTTACTTCGCAGGTTTAAAACTTACAGTGACATGTGACATGTTGACATCATCATGGTGATGTGGTAGCACTAGAGGCTGCCACGTGTCACTCATATTTGGCATTTCTAGTTCATTTCATGGACCAATGAATTTACGCAATGTGGCAGTGAATACAGTGACGTGGCGAGCTGAGTGGTAGACTATACGCTGATGTGGCAGGGTAATGGTACAATGGTTGGTGTGGCCCAATGTTTGGTTGCCACATGGCCCAGTCATGGGTTGCCACATGATAGTGGGAAAATTCCCAATGACAACCCGTGATAGAAATTTAAAAAAAAATATAAGATTTGGCGGGTTCACCAAATCTTGCGGGACCCCACCAAATCTGGCAACCAACCAACGACTAGAACCATCACCAAAGTAGCAGAATGACATATGTTTGAATATATATATATTATTACAATGATCAAGCCAAAAGGGGAGGCTGGTGGGCTTGACCTTGGGACCTCCCCCCTTATACACGCCTTAATATATGCTCTGTAACCAATAGGCCAACGGCCTCACATTGGTTTAAACACCGGTTTTATTATTTAAAAAAGGAATCTGCCCAGTGTTGGAGGGAGGGCGTGTGTGGGTATGGATGGGAACACAGTTTGAGACAAATTATTCAGCATTTATTGCACGTCGCAGGGCATGAAAACCGAGACAGAATTCCTCTTGGGTGTGGGAATGCTAGAGTCGAATCGAAGTGAGAAGACAGATATTTTTGGGTAATTCGATGCCACAATTTCAGTGGTGTTGTCTGTTTTCTGATCTGAGCAAAAGTTCTGCAGCTTGATTTCAGAATGAGGTATACTTATGTATTTTTCCAAATTCTTTTGTTGAGTTAATAAGAAGTCCTACCCATTTGAGAGCAGGACTCGAAGACGTAGTCCACTAGGGACGAACTCTGTTATCAAGTTTTTTTTGTTCATATTTAATGTTTATGTCTCTTCATTATTGATCTTTTCCTTCTTTAATGGTGCACTTTAATTTATGCTCATTTAATGAAATTCTTTATAAGTCACTCAATGAAAAGATCCAGGATCACCAGGTGCAAAACTCGGCGAATTGCCCAAACTATCATACCATTCAACCCTGGAATCCCAAGGGGAGGACAAAGGAGGAAGGCCCATGGTGGAAGAATGAGCATAGGAGGGTTGCAGGTCAGGGTTACGCTGGCGTCTATGCCCATAGGTATTGTACCATTCTGGACTGCGCTTAGACTTACCTCTTTGCCTCGACATCAGGAGGATGATGAGGAGAGGGAGGACAGAGTGATGCAAAGAAACAAGAGGGACGAAGCGGGGGAGGGGACTGAGAGTGAGGGACAAAGCTTAGTAGAATGGAAGCAAGAAGATGGTAATGGACGGGATAACCCAATGTCGTAATAAATAGTTGAAGGAGCCACCTCACCTAACGAGACTTGTTGTAGTCCCATCCCATCGCTATTACTGCGCCTATGTAAAGGAGCTAGCGTTGGTACTCGTCCCGATAAAAGAAATGTGGACAGTAAATTCTTTACATTAAGTATCAGGAGAGGATGGATAAGTGGCAAAGCACGTGGCTTGCATATGCCAGGTGTCCTTCAACCTTCCCGTAGCACTATCCGCTCGGTAACACCCCGTCCGAGGAATATTAAATGAAATTAAATATAAAAATGATACCAAATAATTATTCAAATGATTACTAATGTGATTATAACAACTTAATAAATGTAATTATAACTTCTTCGAAATTTTGTTATTTACATTTACTTAATTTAATTATTATTTGTTATTAATTCAAATATCATATTAAAAATCACTTAAAAATTAGTTTCTTGTAATTTATTTAAATCACTATTATTATTAATTTAATTATTATTTGTTATTAATTCAAATATCATATTAAAAATCACTTAAAAATTAGTTTCTTGTAATTTATTTAAATCACTATTATTATTATAGTTTCTAGAAAATTATGGATAAAATAATTAATAGTTTTTTGTAATTTATTTAAATATGAATAAATCACTATTATTATTATTATTATAGTTTCTAGGAAATTATGGTTAAAATAATTATCCTCCAAAATTGAAAGGATTTCTTTATAATAACTTAATTATATAGAAGATGATAATATTTAACTTTTCCACAAATTTTGATTTGTTATTTACATTTATTTAAATCTAATCATTATGTATTAATTTAAATATTATACTGAAAACAATAAATTATTTTTTTGCAATTTATTCAAATATGAATAAATAATTTATAATTGAAACTTACTTTATTGCAATTTATAATTATAATTACAATGTAAAATTTATTGCAATTTATAATTATAATTACAATGTAAAATTGGTAATTAGAAGTTAGAAGTTGCACATTTAAATAAATTTACACATTTACTAAAAATAGAAACCAAGTTGACCCTATTAATAAACATTTACCAAGCAATGAACACCACCATTATTTTAATAAATATTTATGAAAATCATCATTATTTTAATAAATATTTACCAATTAATGAAGACCATCATTATAATCATGATATATGGTCATTTAATATGGATATCATTAAAAAAATTTAAAGTTTGCTAGTTGCTTTCATTCAAAAGTGTATTCACTTTGCAGTAAAAAGTCATTCTTCTGGAATAATATTAATATTAGCAATTGCCTTTAAAGGTGTAAAAAGTACGTCGTTATAAGGTGGAGAGTTGGAAATGTTTTACTTTTAAATCCCGCAGGGTTGGAAATGGGTAAAATGTAAAATACAAAAGTTCAAAAAACAATTATTCATTTGAAATTGTGTTGGGGTACACAATTATGGAAATTAGACTATTTTTTCAAACAAAGTAATGGACATGCAAGTGGAGCCAATACAATGGTGCAACACTGATGTAGTTCGGAGTCAAAGGGTGGGGTATAACAAAATATTGGAAAGAAATCATAAATTATAGGTGGGCGACCACATGTTAATGTGGCTATGACAACTCGTTTCTTCTTTCCCTCAACAAGAGGTTTCTTCTTTCCCTCAACAAGAAATGGAGAGTCAAGATTACTAAATGAAGGATTTTGTTGTTGTATTATTGTTTCCCCTGTTGTAAAATGTGTACTACCTGTAGAGCCCGTATTGGAACGTGAGAGTTGAAAGAATGGCATGAATGACATCTCATGTAACATACCCAACCCCCTAAGTGTCATTAAGGAGGTGAGGTATTCAAAATTTTTAAGGTATATCATGCTTCTAAACCTTTTTTTGAGCTTACAAAGGCATTCTATTCGTCGAGATATTTCCAATGATTGCACTCTTACAAATTTTTTCAATTTCGAACTAAAAGATACAACCTTCAAAAGTTTCCTCATGAGACCTTTGTCTCTCTTTCCATGTCTAAAACTCCTCCGTGGAATTTGTACGACCTTGTACGGACACCCTTTGGATCTCAAGATTACCGAAGCATTCTCTTTGTCCTGACATATCACACCTCAAGCCTCTAGCGTCTACCCTTAACTTCTTCGTCTCCTTCACTTTTCCTTCACTTTTCTTCCATCTCATCCCCTCCTCCCTCGTCCTTATAGCAACTTTAAAAATGTTTGTGATGTAACCTATCACATCCAAACATTTTATGGATACGTCGTGACCACAAAATGTTTGTCCACGTGATATTGTTCCCCTTTCCCTTTTTATCCTCCACATTAACTCTTACACCTTCGACTCTCATGTCGCATCGAGTTAATTTAGGTTGCGATAATTTTATCAACACAATTTACAACTTGTGATACATTTATGTCATCAAACAAATTTTGTCTTGTGACACGTTCTCGTCTCATCCCAAAGTAAAAGGGTCATGGCATGTATATTGCTCTGATACAAATCTTTGTTGTTGCGATATGTGCATCACATTGATACAAACTTGTCTAAATGTGATGTGTATCACACCAGATTATTTTAATTTATGATGATCCATTTCCCGAGGATGAGTTCTCACTTTGCGAGCCCATAAAATTTTGTGGGTGTGGTGTATCGCACCGCACCAACAAAACTTTGTGGTGTGATACGTCGTACCACATAAAATTTCTCTTCATGCGACCACCAACCAAAAACGTGCCACTTGTCACTTGTCCATCCGAGGAAATTGTTCTTGGTTGTGCTATCCAATCAAATCTCATCACGTGTCATCCAAAAAGATTGTGCCCTCCACTGTTTTGCATGAAATTTTTCTTGGTGCAATATGGGTATACATAGAAAATGCCCATGTTTGTCTTAGAATTTTCCAAAATTGATCATCTTGGGTAGTATATTGTATTGCTAATTTATGAAGAGGAATGTATACATATGACTTGATATATGATCACCCTATGAAAGAGAGTAACATACTCATGAAATTTATGAAGAGGAATGTATACATATGACTTGATATATGATCACCCTATGAAAGAGAGTAACATACTCCACTGTTTTGCATGAAATTTTTCTTGGTGCAATATGGGTATACATAGAAAATGCCCATGTTTGCCTTAGAATTTTCCAAAATTGATCATCTTGGGTAGTATATTGTATTGCTAATTTATGAAGAGGAATGTATACATATGACTTGATATATGATCACCCTATGAAAGAGAGTAACATACTCATGAGTATGCCTTTGAAAAACTTTCCATTTTAATGATGCTAGGTTTTCATATGACAAATTGATTTTTAAGTTTATGTTGAAGTGGTAAGAATTATTGTCAAGTTGTTGAAATTATACTAAGGACATGCTAGTGAAGTCCTTAGATGTGAAAGAGTAACTTAAGATGCCAAGATTGATTTGTCTTTCATTTGAGAAAGGAGACTAATATGCAATTTGGTTTTCCCTGATAATGTACAACTAGTTTATGTATATTAACTTGATTAATGACTTATATTTTGGAATAATGATAAGTGGAATAACATTATGCCATGAAATGATATTATGTCATTTCACTTATCATTTCTAGAATTCTTTCTTAGGAATGTGGTAGTTGTTGTAATTAGAAGATATTTTTATGAAACTAATGAGAATTGTCTATGTATGAAAGTTAATTAAAGATATGAAATTCCATAGGGTCTTGGGACCTTTGGTTTATAGGCCTGCCTCTGAAGAGAATGCAGGCTTGAGTTTTGGCAATATATAACCCTCCTTTATCAATAAGGGCCCTTCTAACCCTTTTTATGGATTTGGTGAAATCGCTCACCAAGATTGAGCAAGGGTTGAGCCTAGGACTAATGTATTTTATTACCTTATAGAAGTTAAAGGAATCCCAAAACAAAGTTCTTTCCTTAGTGTTATCTTGGAGGAAAATACTTAAGAAAACATAGATTTTTCCTGTGGGCAACTTAGAAAAAGTTGGCATATCACATGAAGAATGTCATGTTGCGAGCACGACAAATTTTCGGGGTGAAGTGTATCACACCACATTTTTTTCTAGTGTGATACACCGCACCCTCAAAACCTTTCTCATAGTGTGATACGGGAAGGAATAAGGGAGAAGGAAGGGACTTATCGCACAAATGAAAAAATTCATGTAACTATACCCACTCGGTGTGTGCCACATGTCTCCTCAAATATTTTCCATTTCCATCGTAGCACATGAATTTTATGGTCACGCGATACGGGTTGTATCACACGAAGTTTATTTTCGTGCGATATGGGCTATATCACATGAAAATCAACTTCATGCAATACACCCAAATTTTCTAAATTACCCCTTAAAATTTGGCCAAACTTTTCCTAAGTGTTTCCAAAGTCTAGGAACACTCCTCTGTAGCCCTCCTTGGATTCCATGAGCATGATTAGAGAAGGATCCAAGCCAAAGACCTAAATCCTTGGGAGAAAGCCATTATTTTTAGAAAAAATTTCCCTCTGTATGATCTTAGTATTGTATTATTTACATATTTCTTACCAACAAAAGTCATTTCATTCTCTGAATGTTCCACTAACTATACATACAATGATTTTACAACCACACCTGAATATTCCATGAATAACAATAGGAAACATAAGGAACACATTATTTTTTCACGTCTATGTACATATAAAAAATTATTTGGATTGGAACAAATTAGTTGGATTGTTGGAAGCTCCATAGGGGACCGCAATTATACAAACACCATTCTTAAGACCCCTTTTTAGGTGCTATAGAAGTTGGGGGGGATTAGAGAAGTGTTTTCCCCTCATGGAAAACACTTAGCAAACTTTAGAAGAGTGTTGGAGGAGGAATGAGAGATTTTGGGCATGTCGAATGAAGTTTATTTCCGTGCAATATAGCATGTGTCACACAAACATAAACTTCATGTGACATAAGTGGAGGCTACAAGTTTGGTGCATGGCTTGAGGATATAGGTTTGTGTGGTGCAATGTATTGCACCCACAAACATTTTGGGCATGCAATATGAGAGCGTTGCATGAGGAAACATGTTTGTGGTGTGATGTATCGCACCAAAATTTGTGTGGTGTGATATATTGCACTAACAAGTTTTTTTGATGTGCGATACAATGACACATGACGAGAAGGGTTGGCTTTGATGCACAAAAATATTTTTTGTTTCAAGAAACAAGAAATGAGTCAAGGATTGGAGTGGCGCACCAACAAAAAAAATTGTGACTGTGATGCATTACCCCACAAAAGTTGTGGGAATGATACATTGTAGGACCAAAATTTTTCCATGTTGTGACACAAAATGGTTAGAGGCGAGAGATGAAACAAAGAGGAAGAAGGGAATCACATCGAGAAAAAGTTTCGAAAGGTGTGCCATATCGCAAGAAAATAATATTCTTGCGATATATCAGAAGCAACCAAAACTTCCAACGATGCGACATGAGGAGAGGATGTAACCTGTCGCAAGGAAGAAATACTTTTAGGAGGCGACACAACACAAATGAAAATTGTTTTGGGCACTGGAAGAAAGTTGATGGAGCTACGAAATGGAGCAAAGCTAAACATTTTTTGGTTGTGACACATGTGATACACTATCACATGAAAAATATGTTCATTTGATACAGTGTCGTATGAAAATAAGTTTTTTCATTCTATACTGTATCACATGAACATTTTTTTCTATCTGATAATAAAAAAGAAATTGAAAAACAATATATATCATAAAATAATTATTCACTTTAAATTGGAAATAGTGTTTCTTTGAAAGAAGAAAATACATATCATAATAAAATCAAATGTTTTTTATTTATATAAATGGAAAAGAGAGATTGTTGATTGTTTGGAATAATGCTTCCTAACAAAATATATATCATAACAATGTTTCCTAAAATATATACCATACTACACCACACACAACATTGCACTTCCAACTCCAAACATAAGACTAATACCATGACATTTATGAATCAAGGCGTAGACATAGTTTGAGCGTCGATAGTGATCTGTTGAATTTCACTTTTAAGAAGAAAATAAATTACAAAATGAATGCCTTCAAAACTACAAGCATACTCTGAATGTGTTCCCAAAAACATGGGACACAATCACATGAACATCATGTTGAGACACGTGTGGGTTTTGGAATGTGCTAATGAATCTAAATATTAGATAAAGGTCTTCTACCCCAGTTGTGGGAGTTGTTCAAACCAAGTTTCTGGGCAAGGGTTGAAAGCATTCCATTAAAGTACCTAAACCACTTGCAAATACGATGCAAATGTTTTTTTATAGATCAACCATTCCATATTGAAATGTCAAAATTTGTAGAGAAGATGAAAAAGATCCAAGATAACGAGCATACACTATATCCTAAAATAATTTGTTCTCACAATTTCTTCATTTTCCCATGTTTGTTTTGAGCATCATATGCTTATTTAATTATTTTTGTTGAAAGCTCTTAGTGCCTAGAATATTTCATTGGAAAATCACATCCATTAACAAATGGTTTGAATGAGTGATATTTTTAGGTAATCGATTGACTTTTTTGCAAGGCATAAAAATATAACATAAACACAATCGAGCCTAGTTCCTGAACATTCATACGATATTGAAATTATTTTTGGGCTTTGCATTGATATGAAATTTACATATGGTAGGCCGATTATTTTTGGCTTTTTGCATTGATATGAAATCTAATCCAGATAGCCATCTCATACGATGCAACATGGAGTTATTAAGATTCAAAGCCACTCTTACTAAACATACTCTTATCAGTGTTTCAAATTTGATATCGTATTTGTAAGTGGGGTAAGAGAGTTTATGTGAAAAAAAATAATGATTTTAATCAATTTCTCACTAAAGTCAAACAAGGCATCTTCAAAACAAATAAGAAAATGGTGATATTGTTGCATAGTTTTTGGCTCCTTATCCATCCTAAGAATATCTAGTGGTTTAAACTCCATTAATAGAACTTGTCAATCTTGCACATGTCAACAAATAAAACCTCCACTTATGCAAAGTAGAAAATGGTGATATTGTTGCATAGTTTTTGGCTCCTTATCCATCCTAAACCTCCACTTATGCAAAGTAGAAAATGGTGATATTGTTGCATAGTTTTTGGCTCCTTATCCATCTTAAGAATATCTAGTCGTTTAAACTACATTAATAGAGCTTGTCAATCTTGCACATGTTAACAAATAAAACCTCCACTTGTGCAAAGTAGAAAATGGTGACATTGTTGCATAGTTTTTGGCTCCTTATCCATCCTAAGAATATCTAGTGGTTTAAACTACATTAATAGAGCTTGTCAATCTTGCACATGTCAACAAATAAAACCTCCACTTGTGCAAAGTTTAGATCTTCAAGGCCTTTTAAAGTAAAAAGAAACATAGTCTTGAAATTTCTCAATGCATTTTACATAACTAAAGGTGCAATGTTGAACGTTCTCATAAAGAAAAGAAAAAAGCAACATAAAGAAATTTATGTTTCATTGTTTTTATTCCCTTGAAATTTTTGTTTTATTATATTTCTTGCAAATTAGAAAATTAAATAGAAATTAGGAGGTTGATGATTGCGTAACATCATTCATTTTAATACCAATGACATTCATTTTAACACCAATTAATTTTCACATAAACTTTAAAAGGATTGAAATATTTAGAAAGTATGAAATAATTTGGTTTGTGATGTGGTAGCTTAGATCTTTTAAAATCAAGGACACTAGGAAGAAATTTAGGATCAAGTTAAATATGTCTATGTGATGAAGAAATTGTCAAGACTTCAACATTAGCAACTTATTTATTGGCTTCTATATTTGTTAAAATTAGCATCAGATAATGCAATTTTTTTAAACTTTCGGGATTGCATAGATGGTAGTGTTATTCCCATTTTTTGGATAACCAAGGAGATTATGTCTCAAGGCCCTCAGTTTGTAGATATGGAGTGCAGAAAGACTACATGACGAGCAGTATCCTTTTGCACAAATGGAGACCCTTCTCACCACCACAGAGGTCATAGATTTTCAGATGGCATCCACCACACTAGTTGGCTTCTGAGAGGCAATGGGCCTTACTCCACGAGGTACAAGTCATGTATTATGGTAACTTTCATTTCAATATTTGAGGCATTTGACTATGTTGTATCTTAGACTGCTTTAGATTTCATGACATGTGCTTGGACATTATGCCCTTTGCCCTGCTTCACCTTGGTGGTTGACATTGTGCGCTAGTAAGTGGTCTTCCTTGGGGATGGGTTTGCTAATAGGAACTCCCTTGAATATCCATTGTATCGTTCCCGACCATACTTACCACTTTCCATCACTATTTCCCCCCATTTCCTTATCTCTTCGGATTTTAGGGTGTATTGACCCAAGAAGGGGTTGTCCCTCCTTATATGGGAAGAATTGGTTGAAGGCCTAGAGGGATTGTTGTTGGGTAAAAGATAAAATCCTATGTGTAAACCTTCCAAATGCTTCGCCCAGGGATCCCCCAAGAAAACAATGAAACATTTATCTGTAAGAAAAGGGGGACCCACAAGAAATATGATGATGAATGCTTAAAAGTTTAGTTGGAGGATAGGAGGTCTCATCACAGGCCAACCTATCATGTTCATGGATATTATCTAGTGGTATGACATTACCATCATTTGGTCACTAAGCCAGGGTAATGGCTCTCAGTTGCATGGCTGAGAGAAAGGGGGTCTCATCACGTGCCAACCTTCTCATTTCCACTAGGATTTTTTGAGTGACACTGTCATTATCTGGACACCATGCCAGGACAGTGGCCTTCAACTTGTCCTTAAATTATGAAAGAAACAAAGAATGGAAAAATGATGGGCTTGGAAAAATTGCATTGCAAACGAAGGTGCCACACACCCTCTACAAAAGAACCCATGAATGAGACACTACAACCCCTTGTATGTCATGAACCCCATGCCCATTGAATCTTGACCCTTAACCATTTCATCCACTTTACATGGCTTAGAGAGGGATCTCTTGGAAACACTCCTTGACCTAGGGCAAGATCTACCCAATAGGACACCTCATCAACCCTCCCATATCCAAGCTTAGCAAGTCGCATAATGTCATTGAGCACTTAATTGTTTGATAGAGTAATATTTTATGCACATGATTAGGTGGCTCATTTATTGACTTGATCTACTCATCATGATATTTTGACTTGAGATCCTTGGAGGGCATGCTTAATTGTCTTTGCAGGACCTAGTTGGTGGAAAGTGTTGGAGGAACAAGCCTAGCTTGGGCTTCCATGGGGCTTGAATCCCACAGGTGGATGCCAAGGGCCCGCATTTCGGATGAAAGAGATGAAACTTCAGAGGCCTAGAAGATTATTTGGTCAACATAACCTAGCCTCTACATGCCAAACATTTTTCCTAGGAGAGGTAAAGCGTCATCTTTAGGAGAATAACATCATCTATGGGGGCTAGGGTTTGGTATTGAGAATGATATGCATTGGAACAAGGACATTTTGAGGAGTTTGAGGATTTGACTATGAAGAAGAGGATGTGGATTGATGACAAGTGGCCTTTGGAGGCCTAACCATGCTACTACAACTCCAACGACTTGGTTAAAGAGAAAAAATGTCCCCTAAAAGGGGTACGTCACCTTCATTTTAGGGTTTTCTTTGTGCAAAAGTGAAATTAAAGTAAATTTTTAATTATTATATTTGTAAAGGGGAAATATTAGGGTTGTTGACCCCTAGTCTTGTGTTTTACCCTAAGTTATGTGAACAAACTATCTTAGTGACATTTTGTATAAATAAGATATCATAAGATCTCATTTGAACATAACTCTCCCATTGTGAGAAGTACATGGCTGAAATTTTCGCTACCTTTGGAGTTCTTCTTGTCTCTTGTGCTATGGAATGGTTTCTTTGGTTATGGTGATGATGATTATGATGCGCTATCTCTTGAACGTCACTTCTAGCTTATTGTGGTGGTTTACATTGGCATGTTAAAGGCTTTTCTTGGACTGGTATAGTTCTTTACTTTGTTATTATCATTGGTAATTCAAGTTAAGTTTTTTTTTGTCTAAGGCTAGATAGGGAGTATAATCACATACACCCTTATCCTAGTTTCCACCATAATTGTTAAGCTTTAAAATTATTTTCAAAGGTTTTGGTTAAGGAAGTATAAGGATATACACCCCTTAATTTCAAACCCTAGCTAGGTTAATGGCCTTGGGGAATAAGAGGATTTATAACCCCAAGGATATAGTAGCCCTAGATATTTCTCTAAGACCCCATTAACCCATAACTAAAGGCACTAATCATTGCATTGGAGACATAAATAATTGCATTGGTAAACATACAATTTCAAGATTTTGGTTTTCTCTCACTTGAGGTTTATTCCCCTAGTCTTGAGCTACCTTGCCTCATTGAGGCATCCCCTTTCAACCACAATTTCTTGTTGTTGTATTAAAACTAACTTACAGCCACTAGGGTTGCACTAATCCTAGGTAACTAACCCTAACTAGCTCCTCAACTAACCCTAGACTAGCCCTAACCTTCTACTAACCTAGGCACACTTATTGAGCTAACTATGAGATGATTTGATTGGATACGTTTTCTGTTATAGACCCTGGTTTGCTACAACCATAATGCTGGTACATTTACTGCAAAAACCCCTAACATAACTTCACTCATAACTTACCTTTCTACCATCAAAAGTTGCTAAGAGTTTGCCAATTTATTCTACTTGGTTAAATGCAATTTTTGGGTGGATTCTTTTTTATTTTATTTTGGTGGCTAGATTCGTTGCTCTCCCAAGAAGTTTCCTACAGCCATAAGGCTTCAAAACACTTATGCATACATCTCTTATGACAACGATAACTCATTACTAAAGTCTCATTGCTATAAATTGTGAAATCATCTAGTGATTTTCTACTTGTTTCAAGCACATTTCATTGGACATTGAGCAACTTGTTAGAAACTCTAATACTTGTTTCTTCGCTGATATATATTGTTATATGTTGCTGAAAATTAGGGACAACAATCCTAACTTGTTGATCCAACTAACACTTTATACTTCATAATGGTTTTCATTGTGTCTCGGGCAGGCACAAGTTTCTCAGCAATTCATCCAAGGCTTTGGCAACCTCAATACAACCTAAGAATCATTATCAACCTTTTGTTTCCATATAGAACATTGACCTTTAGGGGCTTCACTATTTTCATCTCCATTTTTCACAACCCTTTCCCCCTAGGGTCACTAAGATCGCCTCCCTAGAGTGACCCAGTCACCCTTGAAGCGCGAGACCTATATCGAGGTGACATTGGGTATATTGTCCCTTAAGTTGTCGCCACTTCGTGGTTGGGTCGGGCTTTGCCCAACCTACAACTTGTGTGATAACAGGTAGCATTCATGAACCCATTCGAATAACCATCATACAATTTCCTGTTACCATATTTTGTTGTGTTTAGATGGTCTTTTCATTCTAGCAAGTTAAATATTTTCTCTGAACAACTTAGACTTTGATATGATTCATTTTGTTAAACAAGCATGTAGTGAGTGTGCTAGGGCTCAAACAAGCATTTCTCATTTTAAATCTAAGAGAATGGAATACACTCCCTAAAATGGTAGTCTGGGCATGGAACCATAAGGGCAGGTTGATCTCAATGACAATGACGACATCAACATCCAATGATAGGGTGCACACATGAAGTAAATTAAGCATCCAAAAGGTCAAATCGACATAGATGATAGATGGACGATATCAGATGACCCGATGGTCGCCTAACACATCTAACAACCTTGAACGCATGGAATGTTCCATCAAACGAAGTTGTCTAATGATAGAGGAAGCCAAAGTTTCCATTGAGATGAAACTATAATCAAATTTTTAACATTCTAGGTTGATTTAGAATTGGGAAGAACCTTAAGGTATTGTTCCATCATGTATAAAACTTGTATCGTGGTGGAATAATGACCATGCTTAAAATTTATGTTAGATTCTTATTGAATTTTTGGTCAGAAAAAATGTTCATTTTGCTACAAGATTAGCTTACATTTATAATGAACTTGAATCAAGGTGGAATGTTGATCATGCCTGGAAGATTAACTTACTTAGTGTACAACAAACATGAGCAAAAATATAAACATTCTATAGGTAAGACTTAGAATTTTAATAGATTTTAACAACATCCCCCTTTCACCAACGAATACAAGCACAAATACAAGAGTGTTATATGTAAGGTTTAAACTTTAATAGAAACCTTAAAATCATCCCTTTTATAACGTTATATAATTTTGCAATATTTTTTTGGGTTGTTGAATTCTATGCAATACATTTAGAACTCTAAATAAATTTTGGACATACAATTTAAACTTTAGTAAAACCTTTAAATCATCACTTTTACAATGCTATCTAATTTTGTAATGAATTTTTCTTTATCATTTTTACTATACACTAAACTCAATTTAAAACGAGTCAAGATTCATCTTAATCTCAGATTTATTAAGAGCTAAGAGGGATCAAATCTCTATAAGTACAAACCTCTTTTAGAGTGCAAAACTTGAAGAAAGGTTTGCACCTCTAGATATTTGATCCTTTTGAACTCTTGATAAATTCAGTTATAAAATTATATTAACATTTAAAAACATTACAATAATCATTATTTTCATATTTAAAAAACAATACAATAATCAAACATTTAAAAATAATATAATAATTATTATTTTATATTTTAAAAAATATGTATTAATATTTAAAAAACAATATAATAATGATTATTTTTATTTTTTGGTTCGATGAGAAGTCATTTTAACCATTTTTTTTCATAATTTGATGATGAAATTCATATTTAAAAAATATTTGATGGGAGATCATTTTAACCATTTTTTTTTATTAATTTGATTATGCATTTTTATATTTATAAATGAATTGAAGATTTTTTAAGATTTTGAAGACTTTTTATTTTTATATTTTGGTTTGATGAGAAATGATTTTAACCATTTGTTTTCATAATTTGATGATGCAATTCATATTTAAAAAATGTTTGATGGGAGGTTCTCGTACTCGCGTGACACGGGGTCGATCCCGTCGGCTTCCACTATAACCCCAGGTGCAACCACCCAGCCCGCAAGAATGGCGCACGAGTAAATCCGGGTGAGAATCGAATATGAGACTTCATTTTACAAATTTCCTTCCATTTACACGGCACTTACCAATCCGTCTACACCCGTGCGGGCAACCATTTCTTTTATTAATTTGATGATGCATTTTTATATTTATAAATGAATTGAAGATTTTTTAAAATTTTGAAGACTTTTTATTTTTATATTATGGTTTGATGAGAAGTCATTTTAACTATTTATTTTCATAATTTGATGATACAATTCATATTTAAAAAATGTTTGATGGAAGGTCATTTTACCCATTTCTTTTATTAATTTAATTATGCATTTTTATATTTATAAATGAGTTGAAGATTTTTTAAGATTTTGAAGACCATTTATTTTAATTCATATTTAAAAAATGTTTGATGGAAGGTCATTTTAACCATTTCTTTTATTAATTTAATTATGCATTTTTATATTTATAAATGAGTTGAAGATTTTTTAAGATTTTGAAGACCATTTATTTTTATATTTTGGTTTGAGGAGAAATCATTTTAACCATTTTTTTTCATAATTTGATGATGCAATTCATATTTAAAAAATGTTTGATGGGAGGTCATTTTAACCATTTCTTTTATTAATTTGATTATGCATAATTGAAGATTTTTTAAGATTTTGAAGACCTTTTATTTTTGTATTTTGATTTGATGAGAAGTCATTTTAACCATTTGTTTTCATAATTTGATGATAAAATTCATATTTAAAAAATGTTTTATGGGAGGTCATTTTAACCATTTATTTTATTAATTTGATTATGCATTTTTATATTTATAAATGAATTGAATATTTTTTAAGATTTTGAAAAACTTTTATTTTTATATTTTAGTTTGATGAGAAGTCATTTTAACCATTTGTTTTCATGATGCAATTCATATTTAAAAAATATTTAATGGGAGGTTATTTTAACCATTTTTTTTATTAATTTGATTATGCATTTTTATATTTATAAATAAATTCAAGATTTTTTAAGATTTTGTATATTTTTTATTTCTTTTCATAATTAAAAAAATGTTTGATGTGACGTCATTTTAATCCTTTATTTTCTTGATTTGATTATGCACTTTATATTCATAAATAAATTTAATATTTTTTAAGATTTTGAATATTTTTTATTTCTTTTCATAATTTGATGGTACAATTCATATTTAAAAAATGTTCGATGAGAGATCATTTTAACCATTTCTTTTTCTAATTTGATTATGCATTTTATATTCATAAACCAATTTAAGATTTTTTAAGATTTTGAAGATATTTTATTTCTTACAATTCATATTTAAAAAATGTTTGATGTAGGTCATTTTAACCATTTCTTTTCCTAACTCCATAGAAATGGAAATAACAGTTCAAAAATAACACCTTGATAGAGGTGGTTTCAGAGTCTGAAGTCTTTAATACTCTATCAGTGTTTCAAAAAATAAAAAAGTCCTGGTCTGGATGATTTGATAGTGGAATTATTCCTTGTTTTTTTCGATTTGGATCTCTTAATAAAACTATCCTGGTCCTTATTCCAAAAAAATCAGAGTCGGATTCTTTTGATGATTTCCGCCCTATATCTTGATGCAATCTAATATACAAGTTAATCTCCAAAATCATCACGAATAGACTCAAACCTATTCTTATCGACACCATATCGGAGGAACAATTTGTTTTTTTTTTGTATAAGAGGCAAATTCATGACGTTGTGTCCTTAGCACAAGAAGCTCTTCACTCTATCAAAGTGAATAAAATCTCATCCGTTGTGTTAAAAATAGTCCTCTCCAAAGCTTATGACAAAATGGACTGGACTTTTCTTAGATTGGCCCTGATCAAGTTGGAGATGAACCCGATAACAATAAATTGGATAATGGGTTGTGTTGAGTCTGCATCATTCATTGTCCTTATTAATGCATCCCCCTCCAAGTATTTTCACTCTCCTAAAAGGTCTGAAGATTATAGATTCTAAGTTCATTTCTCATTTATTTTTTTGTAGATGATGTAATGCTCTTTGGTGTAGGTAATGTAAAAGAATTTCATGTATTTAGAGACATATTTGACCTATTTTGCTTGGCAATAGAAATGGAGTTGAACAGAGAAAAATGCTCCATTAGAATCAATGCTATGGGAGAGGAAGCTCGTGCTCAGTTATAATTTTTTTTTCCTTTTGCTTCATTTGATATTGAAGAGGGAATCAAATATTTGGGCTTTATGCTAAAACCAAACTCTTATGGGTATGCGGATTGGTTTTGGTTAGTTTTGAAAATCCAGGCAACAATTGATATGTGGATAAATCGGTTTCTTTCTCGTGGCGGTCAGTTGGTTCTAATAAAATCAATATTGTGTAGCATTCTGATGTATTGGGCTATCATAACGAAGATACCAAGAGACATTATAATAAAGATTCACAAAGCCTATTTCTGGTTCTTGTGGTTAGGAAAAAAATAGGATGATGAAATCCCTCTTGTTAAATGGTCACATTTAGTTATTCCCAAGGAACTTGGAAGGTGGGGAATCCAAAATCAAGTTTGGCTCAACAAAGCTTTCACTGTAAAAAGTCTTTGGAGACTCGTCCATAACAAGGTATTGTAAAAAGTCTTTGGAGACTCATACATAACAAGGTATTGTAGGGAAGAGTTTTAATCTCAAAATACATGGCAGAGAAATCCATTGAAGAGTGGTTCAAGATGTCGAGGAAATCGATCACAATGAGTTGTACAGGCCGAAAAGCGATGGTGGACACTTTCCCATTGATGGTGGAAAGGACAATTTGGCGAATAAATGGAAGGAGTATTCGAGTCGGGGAAGACCCTTGGGAGGGTTCGACTGGGGATTTCAAGCTCTTTGAGGATCTTGTGGGAAGACTCCATAACCAAGGAGTTTTTTCGCCAAGGGATGGAATGGCACAGGGGGTGGATGTCATTGACCGATTGAATTGGAAAACTTTGGTGGATTTGAACCTCGAAGGGGACTAGAGGAAGAGTGGAATATATTTACAGGTATCCTTAAAACAAATTTTATTTCTCTGGAGGAAGATATTGTTGACTCTTTAAGTTGGGAAAAAAACGTTAAATCTAGCAACTATACAAAAAAAACCCCTATGGACTACACTAGGGTTCAACATGTAGGCAGATCTAACTGTCTAAAAGTCTCCTGCTCTTTAGACTACCCCGAATATACCCCACGTTCATACAAGAAATACAAAGTAAAAAGATCTGGTAACTCTACCTTAAACTCCGCGTCCGGTGTCGATCCTTTCTCGTTCGATTGCTCCTCGACTACAAGTCTCCTCCCAAGGTTGACCTGCACTCATAAAAAGACAAACAAGAAACTACGAACATGTATCTCATATATGAATTAGTGGGTTAGATGTCAGTATAAAACATAAATCAAACATAAAGATTGAACACATCATATTGCAGGACAAAAAAAGTATTCATTTTATTAATATCACAAAGTTTACTTACAATGAGATCGACGACTGCTCCTTGAACCCGGTCTGGGCTCCTCTTCACCAAGCTCCAACTACGCTTCCACTTATCTTTCTCTTCTCACAATTCTCTCTAGGGAAATGGCATAGGCTTATAATGGAGGAAAAAGGCAAGAATGGACAATTCTGGCTCAAAACTCACAAGGTGGCTGCAAATTCTTGGGGCAAGGAGGGGATGCGAAACGGGAAGAGTTTCACTGTTCTTATGTTTCTCTCTAGGAATGAGACTCCAACACCTCCTTTTATATGACAAAATGATGGTTATTCGGTTAGGTGACAGATTATAGGTGGTGGGACAGTTGGAAAACTACCCAATAGCCCGTAATCTCAACGAATTCCTTGCAACTTTTTAATTTTTGCAACATTTGTAGGTATACGTGGGCTGTAGTGGTGCAGCAAGCGTGTGTACGCAGGCAGTAGTGGTGCAGGGCACATACATATTCAAAAATGTTGTTTTTAAGAAGAGCTACTCAGTGATGGCTTAGAAAAAATAGTAAGTAAGAGGGCCAAATGTCAGGTATGCATGTATGGTGCAATTTAAGGTTATAACACCCACGAAGGTGGTATTAAATGGTGGTGGAAATCAATTTGAAAATGGAATGCACCAGGAAAAATGAGAGTCCTTTTCTAGTTATCTATGGAAGGAAAAATCCTCACGTGGGACGCAGGTTTGCGAAGAGGATGGATTGGGCTGAGTCGTTGCTCTTTATGTCACATGGATTGTGAAACGACAGTCCATTTGTTTTTACAATGTTCTTATGCAAAACAAGTATGGGATCAAGTGGTTAGGATGTTGAATATTCCTCTAATTATTCTCGAGGGTAGCATTGAAGAATGGTTGGATTCGTGGAGAAGAGAAGTAGTAGTTAGAGAGGTTGAATCACTACCTAATTTCTTTGTGTATTTCGTCTGGTGGTCAAGGAACCTTGAGCATTTTTCAGGACAAATATATCCTTTCAAAGGTAGTGGCAAGTCTGGTTCACAAGTTGGTAGTGGAATTCAAGAAAGCACGAGATCACCATAATGCCACATCTGATTGAAGGTACCCCTTGGGAGTTTTTTGATGGGACAAGTTAGGGTCACCCTCCTCAATGCGAAGTTGGGTGGTCTTATATATTTCTGCAGATCATCGCTTTGAGGTCAGATACACGCCGGGAAGAGGATCTAATATGAAGGCAGAGTTAGCTCTATGGGATTTATTGTTCCTTATCATCTCTCTAAACTTGAGGAAAGTACAAATCTTCCAAGACTCCCGGGTGGTAGTGTATCCGTTTAGGGGAAAAGTTCAAATTCAAGTGGCGCGATTTCAACCTTTGATGAAGAGGATCCACCACCTGTGGGCGAGCTGGAATGGTTCTCTTGTGCCCACATTTACAAAGAACTTAATCAATTGGCATACAAGCTTTCAAAGGAGGCCCTGTCTCTCGAAGCAAGGGCCTTTTTATACCAAGAATTTATAAATGATCAATTGTGTGAGGAGATGTCCTTCCAGCTCTAGCATCTTCCTATTTTGTTGTAAATGTGTCTCAAAGCGTTTTTTCTTTGGCGAGACAATATGTGAATTTTCTTTTTGTGCAAAGTGACAATTGTGAGAAATCGATGTATACAATTTAGAAGAGAGGAGATTTATGAATTTTTTTTTTTATGGATAAGATAGAGAGACAAAAAAAAAGGCAATCTTTTTATAAAAAAACCTTAATATGTATATTTTCTTTAATAAAATATAAGGTTTTTTCCTTCTGGCATAAAAAAAAAATAGATACTAATCCTATTCATTTATTATAACTCCATACATCCAGAAAAATATAATAAACACATTCATATATTTAAGATACTAATTCTATTAATTTATTATAACTCCATACATCCAGAAAAATATAATAAACACATTCATATATTTAAGATACTTATTCTATTAATTCATTATAACTCCATACATGCCAACTTATAGAGTGACTCCGAGAACAATATAATAAACACATTCATATATTTAAGATAATAATTCTATTAATTTATTATAATTCCAGTTATCTTGTACAGTGACATCACAAAGTACTATTAAAACTCTTACATCGGTTAAAAAGATAACAAGTTCTTTCAACCAAAAAGTTTTGTTAAAACTTTTACATATAACAAGTTCTTCCATCCAAGACATGGTTAAAAAGATAACAAGTTCTTTCATCTAAAAAGTTTTATTAAAACTTTTACATTTATTTAAAAAAAGATAACAAGTTCTTTCATCCAAGAATAAAACTTTTACAAATAACAAGTTATTCCATCCAAGATATAGGTTAAAAAAATAACAAGTTATTTTATCCAAAATTTTTTTTATTAAAACTTTTACATCTATTATAAAAATAAAAAATACTTCTTAAAAAGATAACAAGTTATTTCATCCAAAAAGTTTTATTAAAACTTTTACATCTCTTATAAAAATAAAAATTACTTCCATCTAAGAAGTTTTACTGAACTATATTTATGTAACCTTGCGATCATATTTATCTAACCTTGCCATCATTTATGTAACTGCATAGCCTGCATAATAAATAAAGAAAAATGAGTTTAAAATCTTTTAAATTACTTCACACTTGGCAATGCAATATAATAAAAAGATTATCGTGTATCAACTTTGCAATATAAGAAAATAAAAAATGCTTTGTGAATCAACTTGATTAGTATGTATCATTCGAGGCGAGCTACCTGAATTCTTTTGTATGTTTCAACATAAAGCTCGGGAGCAGCTACTGTTTTCGCATATGCTTCAATCTTATGCAATTCCTGTATTCAAACCAGAATGCCATTAAGCATTTTTATCACTTCACATCATCACAAAATCTATTATAAAAATCCAAAGCCATTCATTTTTTGCAACGCTAAAAATAGGAAGTAATGAAAATAAAAGGGAAGCTTAACTTGCCTGAATCCATTTCAATAGTTTTGGCCTATCAGCTGTGATATCATAATTCTTTAATACAGGAAGAACAACTTGCAATCTTTCAACGAAAGGAGCATATACAATGTCAACCTGCAGTAATGGTATACATCTCTCAATTGTGACTTGGGATCATAATATAATATATAATGGCAAATGGCAAACAAAATATAAAGATGGCGTACCACATTTAATTGACCCAAAAGGAAAGGCCCATCAGCAAACTTTCCCAGAGCATTTTCCAAATAATCAAGAGCAGGCACTGTCATCATGGGAAGTGCATTTATATTATTAATCCATACTCTTCATAATCCGTTGAAGATAAGCAATCTTATTAAAATGTAAGAGATGGCTACTGGAAACATTGTTCTTACCAGCTTCTTGTGGAGCCTCTGGCTCCGGCTTGATCAAAGCGACGAATAATTTTTGTGTAAAAGTATCTGTATACTTCAGTAACTCATTTGCAGCCTCTTTTTTCGCAGGATCCTGTTTAATGGCAAGCAGGTTTTAGATCATAGACTCTGGAGGTAAAGCTAGACAATAACTCCTCAGGGTATTACAGCTAAGGTTCCAAACCTACCCTACTTCCCTGAAAAAGTTCTAACAGCTTCAACGCTATAACTAAAATTGGTATAAATTGATAAATACCAGGTGCCTGGCAATTGAAACTACACCACTTTGATTTCGCTAATGACCTAAAATAACAATATTCAGATAGGCTAGCACATACCGTGGGAAAGAGTTTAGGTCCTTCAAAATTGTTCTCGAGATACTCGANGAAGCTTAACTTGCCTGAATCCATTTCAATAGTTTTGGCCTATCAGCTGTGATATCATAATTCTTTAATACAGGAAGAACAACTTGCAATCTTTCAACGAAAGGAGCATATACAATGTCAACCTGCAGTAATGGTATACATCTCTCAATTGTGACTTGGGATCATAATATAATATATAATGGCAAATGGCAAACAAAATATAAAGATGGCGTACCACATTTAATTGACCCAAAAGGAAAGGCCCATCAGCAAACTTTCCCAGAGCATTTTCCAAATAATCAAGAGCAGGCACTGTCATCATGGGAAGTGCATTTATATTATTAATCCATACTCTTCATAATCCGTTGAAGATAAGCAATCTTATTAAAATGTAAGAGATGGCTACTGGAAACATTGTTCTTACCAGCTTCTTGTGGAGCCTCTGGCTCCGGCTTGATCAAAGCGACGAATAATTTTTGTGTAAAAGTATCTGTATACTTCAGTAACTCATTTGCAGCCTCTTTTTTCGCAGGATCCTGTTTAATGGCAAGCAGGTTTTAGATCATAGACTCTGGAGGTAAAGCTAGACAATAACTCCTCAGGGTATTACAGCTAAGGTTCCAAACCTACCCTACTTCCCTGAAAAAGTTCTAACAGCTTCAACGCTATAACTAAAATTGGTATAAATTGATAAATACCAGGTGCCTGGCAATTGAAACTACACCACTTTGATTTCGCTAATGACCTAAAATAACAATATTCAGATAGGCTAGCACATACCGTGGGAAAGAGTTTAGGTCCTTCAAAATTGTTCTCGAGATACTCGAGTAAATCCATACTCTCTCCTGTGACCTTGCCATCGTGTTCAAGAGAAGGAACCTGAAAATATGAAAATAGTCAGTTGTTTGCAAGTTCCGCTCTATATCTTGCAGACATTTGGCCCCTTTGTAACATTTCACATTTGGCACTTCTATTTCTGCAAATTTCACGGCATAAAAAAAGCATAGACAATGTTGTAACTTCTAATTAAGTATCAACAGATTTAGATGCAAATGTAACGTTATGTTGATTTAGATGCAAATGTAACGTTATGTTGTTGCCAGAATTTTTTTAACAAGTTTAAAAATCAATTTAATAAATTTTCTCTAACAAATTTGAAAGTTGATTGAATGGAATCAATGTTATAATAAATTTTCTCTAACAAATTTGAAAGTTGATTGAATGGAATCAATGTTATTTGATTGTTTAATTTATGTAAATATACATATTTTATATTCTTTGAAGTAGAACTTGTGATTTTCAAGAAGCAAACACAAACACAAACACATGTTCAGAAGATTTAAACTCTCATCAATACAACACCAACTAATGTTGAAAAAAGTATATATCTAAAATTACATATTCAGAGTTAATGTAAAATTTTGGGAGTAGATATGTTTTTCTTGTTGATGATGAAGAACGAATAAGGGCACAAAATTGAGGATGTTGTAAAGAGCAACCCTGTGAGACTCTTTAGTCTTGATAACCCTGCAACATTGGGGATTAGCGTTTTCCTTTGTCATGTATCCCCTTTGTCTTGATTGTGTATGACAATGATGCTCGCTAACATGATGTCTCGTCGTGATAAAATTTTGTTGTATTTATGTGAATCATTCCTTGGAACAATTTGAATGACTCTATGGTGAAGCAAGTCACAATAGGAATGGTTTCAGAACACCATTTTTTTCATTACAATCGTTTATCAATATATGTAGATTAATTTTATATAAATCAAAATATAGAGGTGGCCGCCATTTTCAGGTGGTGGCTCAAGTTGTCATTTTTGGGAGCATCAATTCACCAATCTCATAAACTTCTCAAATAATAATATAATTTAATTTAACTGAACTTTTATGGCAGAATCTTAGTGGCGGAATTTTTTTTAGGAAAACCCTCGGTCCCCAGTGTTTCATCAGCTGGAAGAAAATCCAAAAATCCTCCATTGACACATCCAAGGGAGGAATATCATCCACATTTAAAGACCCTCTAGGGCTGCCACTCTCCATACGTTCAAGTGGTATTAAATCCCGAAATGTCGAATCCTTCTCCGCTATAATCTATTGAGCGTCAATGTCGCATTCCACTTCTAAACTAGATGATGAGGATACCACGTCACTTTTCGAAGGAAGACATAATTCCTCTGAGGTGAACTTGGCCACCGTGGCTTGAATTTGTGGTGGCGATAGGGACAAAGCACAGGGATTTTTTCGCAGGGAGTGGGGAAAGTTGATTTTGACCTTGGCTCCTCTGAGGTAGGACACACCAAATTCTTATGTGCGGGCAACCTTTTACAGAGTGTGGTAGGAGCCCAGCCAAATTCTTCCATTGGAATTGGGCATTTAAATTTCCGACACCCATTTCCCCCATTTTCTCTTTCGGATTCGATTAAACAGACGTGACTTCAATGAGAAACTTTTGGGACTATTGTGCCATCTCTGGTTTTGGGAGGGTTTAGTCATTTCAGGATTTTGCAGGGGAGTCGAACTAAGGATATGCGAGTCAAGTCCGAAGTCTCTAAAGAGAGGGAGTATGATGGTAAGAGGATTATTTTACTTCATTGTCCCTAAGGAACTAACTCTATGATTTCAAATTTGAATGTATAGAGTTCCACTTCAAATTTCTATGTATAGAGTTCTAGACTTGGATTACTGCAGAAGATCCACAGGTTCAAAGGATTGGAGTATATGGAATGCCTGAGGTTTGAAAGACATCTTTGCTCCATTCGGTCTACAACTTCTACAAGGAAAAATATGTCTTTGATGTTGTCATCTGGCTAACAGTTCTCAAGTCTATGAAATTTCACCTCTCAGAATCCACATCAAAAAGACATCTCTTACTAACATTGGGATGGAATGGTAGGACGGTACAAATAAAAAAACTAAACAAACACGGTTGCTTCACACCTCAGACTACTGCATGAAAAAAAACAAGGGGCCAGATCCATGCTAAACCCAACGCATAGTTCAGATCAAAGGGTATCGGGAAAATCTTGGTGAACAACACATATTTTCAGAGTAATACACATCAATTTTACCAAGAACCACCATTTCGTGCCAATATGACTAAAACTCAATACCATTTTAATGGGACAAAAACCAAGTGAATTCTACACATTCATCTCCACCAGAAATAGAAACAAAGCTAAATTTTGAAATAAGGGGCAAAATTTTGGACTACTGCGCCAAAGAAACGGAATCCCCAAATCGGTATTGTGTGTACCTAGCGAGAACAACAGCGAGCGTATTTACGTGGGTAGCTTCAGGATCATCCTCTCCTGATGCTGTCCATGTACACAATTTGCATGCTACCTTCATCGGTCACCTTGGTTTGTTCTTCTTTGTGTCGGACGTTTGCGATGATGGTGGAAATGAGAACAACGAATGTTAACAACAACGAAAGATTTGGAGTCAGTTAAGAAAAAACACATGGAGATAGAAGATTGGTCAGTATTGATTAACACAGGACAACTTTCTATTGGCTTTGGACAGAGGACGAAGCCCCTCGAAGAACCTCCCCTTAAATAACACATGGAAAGAAAGGTTTCATCGAATACAGATGAACATATAGCATGTTAGGATTGGACAGAAGAACAGATGGCAACTTCTTATTGAGGTTGGGGCCTTCTGGGTTTAACCAGCAGGGCAGGTTTAACCAGCAGGGCAGCGACAACAACCCCACATACAAAAATAGTGGCCACCTTGGCTCCATGCATGGCGGTCAACAGGGAACCGGCCTTGGACCCGTCCAGAGATACTGATGAGGTTAACTTCTCCCCCATTTTCCTAAGCATAGAGCTGCAATTTTCCATCTTAGATCTCTGTTGCCCTTGTCTGTCAAGCTCTTCCTCTTTCTTCTTCATGGCTTCAATGCATTCATGGCGAATGTTTTTGGCCCTGATCAAGTTCTTATCGTTCATACTGTCCTTGTTATCGAAGCAGTGAAGTTGCAGAAATAAGTGGTTTGGAGTTCGACGTTTTTAATGGGTAAGTATCTCAACTCATCTTCCTTTCGGATTTAGCTTTTCATTTCTCGGATTGATAGATATACGACATGGTTTAGTAGGCGTTTCTGATGAGTTTTTAAAATTTTGCCTTACTTTTCAATATGCAGCGACCACGGGAAACTCTTGGAGGACGTTGTGCTACACGTGTTGAAGATGGTTGACAATACACCATTGAAATATGTTGCCGAACATCCAACTGGCTTGAAAGACAATTTAGAAGAATTTGAAAACACGGTGCTATCTCAGTTGCATAGCGTGAAGGCCAAGGTCGTATGGATTGTGGGTTTAGGGGGAGTTGGAAAGAGAACTCTGGCCAAAGAATTCTTCAACACCAAGAGATCATATTACAGTCGAGCATCTTTTTTATTCGATATCAGAGAGAACGCAGCTAAGGGTTCTCTAACTTCCTTGCAGCAGTGTCTTGTGAAGGACTTGACTCAAACATATGTGCAAATAAACAGCATTAATGAAGGTATAGATAAGCTCAGAGAGCATCTTTTATCATGTCATGAGCTTATAATTTTAGATGATGTGGATCAGATGTCAATTGGAAGCAATTTTGCCAATTAAGGACATCCTCAGCTCCAATAGTTTGATTTTGGTTAAGTCTCGTGACAAGCAAGTCCTTCAAACCTCCCCTATAGGAACACCTTCGGTGTAACCAGGGCCAACCCATCTAACTTCTCTTTTGAATCTAATAAGAAACTAATAACAGAGTTCTTACACTACAAGCGCTAATTACACAGCAATTAAACCATGACCCCAACAATAGATACAATTGCCCGTGAGTAAGGAATTAAAGAAAAATAAAAGATAAATATAGAAACACATGAGCCTACCTTGTTCGGAGGATAAACTTTCTCCTTGTACCATGCTGGTTTGTCTTGCAAATCAATCGGAACTATCTGAATCTGACGAAGACCCTGCATTTTATTTTCAATTGTTTCAATCAATGGATAATGATATCTCATATGCAACACAAGAGCCTCCAACACAAAACAGGGGATCAGCAAGATAAAAACCTTGATGTTCCTGGCACTCCAAACTCGCTGGGCATATGGGCATATCACGCTGATATACAATCTGCAAACCCCAGAACAAATTCAGGATTTAATCCCTAAGTAAAGTATGATACAATACACATTTCAACAGAAAGTGATAATTAAGGTAAATAATCAATGACAAAAGGAAGTAACAATAAAATTAAGATACACACCTGGTCGTTCCATCAAACAATGTAGGAGGCTCTGATTTGGAGGTGAGAATGGGTGGAACTAAATAGCTGCAATCGAGCAACACGATCCATGGAAAATATTTTGGTAAATCCGGTACAAGTTTGGATATAATAAAATAAATATAAAATCAAGCAATGCAGTGAATTATACTTACAGTGCTGCCATGTGAACTTAGAGAATTACTGTTATATAAATATGTCTGCAAAACAAATGTCAAAAGCTTAGTGCCCCATTATTTGCGGAAGAATGAATGAACCCTACATACTCTAAATAACAAAATCTAATGGATGGATTTATGAGATGCGACCTGGAACTGTTATCCGGATCTTACAAACGCTGAATAACAATTTAGGCTGCGATTACATACCGATTGGCATGTGGGCTG
>ML788029.1:130378-148339 GCA_009831015.1 Picea engelmannii | reverse complement strand
GAATTTGGTGTGTCCTACCTCAGAGGAGCCAAGGTCAAAATCAACTTTCCCCACTCCCTGCGAAAAAATCCCTGTGCTTTGTCCCTATCGCCACCACAAATTCAAGCCACGGTGGCCAAGTTCACCTCAGAGGAATTATGTCTGCCTTCGAAAAGCGACGTGGTATCCTCATCATCTAGTTTAGAAGTGGAATGCGACATTGACGCTCAATAGATTATAGCGGAGCAGGATCCGACATTTCGGGATTTAATACCACTTGAACGTATGGAGAGTGGCGGCCCTAGAGGGTCTTTAAATGTGGATGATATTCCTCCCTTGGATGTGTCAATGGAGGATTTTTGGATTTTCTTCCAGTTGATGAAACACTGGGGACGAGGGTTTTCTTAAAAAAAATTCCGCCACTAAGATTCTGCCATAAAAGTTCAGTTAAATTAAATTATATTATTATTTGAGAAGTTTATGAGATTGGTGAATTGATGCTCCTTCTGAAAATGACAACTTGAGCCACCGCTCGAAAATGGCGGCCACCTCTATATTTTGATTTATATAAAATTAATCTACATATATTGATAAACGATTGTAATGCAAAAAATGGTGTTTTGAAACCATTCCTATTGTGGTTTGCTTCACCACAGAGTCATTCAAATTGTTCCAAGGAATGATTCACATAAATACAACAAAATTTTATCATGACGAGACATCATGTTGGCGAGCATCATTGTCATACACAATCAAGACAAAGGGGATACATGACAAAGGACAACGCTAATCCCCAATGTTGCAGGGTTATCAAGACTAGAGAGTCTCATAGGGTTGCTCTTTACAACATCCTCAATTTTGTGCCCTTATTCGTTCTTCATCATCAACAAGAAAAACACATCTACTCCCAAAATTTTACATTAACTCTAAATATGTAATTTTAGATATATACTTTTTTCAACATTAGTTGGTGTTGTATTGATGAGAGTTTAAATCTTCTGAATATGTGTTTGTGTTTGCTTCTTGAAAATCACAAGTTCTACTTCAAAAAATATAAAATATGTATATGTACATAAATTAATTTGTTATAGAAAATTTATTAAAAAAAATTCTGGCAACAACATAACGTTACATTTGCATTTAAATCTGTTGAAACTTAATTAGAAGTTACAACATTGTCTATGTTTTTCTTATGCCGTGAAAAGTGAACTTATAAATCCGTTACAAACAAATATTTTTATTAAAGAATCTCATAATTTTTAGCTTTAAGCCAATTTTATAATGAATCTCTTAATTTTTAGCTTCACAATTTCTTAGAATCCAGATCTTTAAACAATGTAACCACGTCAATTCACTTTGATGTTTCCTTTCCCCTACTTCACAGGTATGCTAGTTTTACATTAGCTCGTATAACAGATAACATGATTGCACATGAACAAGCAGTTTAGCAATATTTTGATCATCAATAATGAGGCATTTAATTTCGCTTAATATATTTGATATATGACCAAGTAAATTGGGGTGGGGACCATAGGGTTATTGCCTGAGCTGGATAAGGTAAGCACTTTGCCAAAATTGGAGTCTATCTTGCCACAGACCCAAATTTCAGAATTACATGTGCCTTGTGCCGGGTCATCAATAAATGGGTATTTAATTTTGCTCAATATATTTGATACATTACCAAGTAAATTGGGGTGGGGACCATGGGGTTATTTCCTGAGCTGGATAAGGTTATTACCTTGCCAAAATTGGAGTTTATCTTGCCACAAACACAAATATCAGAATTACATGTGCCTTTTGCCGATTACAAATTGAAAATATGTTGTTCATTTATAATTATTATTTATAATTATTTTAGTGAAGGACATGAGAAGGGTGGGAATTTTTGGAGTTTACCCAGAAATCAAGGGTTCGTCAGCTGCAAGTTGAATCTAAGAAGTGGTATATGAGATAACGTACTGTTGCTTAGGTTTCAGATGCAACTCCAAGCTTAAGATGCACACACTTCTCACTGTGGCTCGAGAGGTTTGAAGGTGGGGGTTCAAATGCAATTCCATGCTCATGGGGCACCCTATCACTGTGGCTTGAGAGGCTGAAATGAGTTTTTGATCCTCGCGGTTTAGTCTTGTACAATTTGGGCATGGACCAAGAAAAACCAGCACATATGTGAGATTGATTTTAACATCCGTAGTCAACTAGGATGACCTACTTCTTGTGTGTTTGAAGTGTTATCAACGTTTAGATTGCTGTTAACTTTGAAGAAAGGAATTTGCAGAAATAGAAGTGCCAAATGTGAAATGTTACGAAGGGGTCAAACCTCTGCAAGTTCTAGAGAGGAACTTGCAAACAACTGACTATTTTTCATTTTTCAGGTTCCTTCTCTTGAGCACAATGGCAAAGTCATAGGAGAGAGTATGGATTTACTCGAGTATCTGGAGAACAATTTTGAAGGACCTAAACTCTTTCCCACGGTATATGCTAGCCTACCTGAATATTGTTATTTTAGTTCACAAGCTAAATCCAGGTGATGTAGTTTCAATGTTCAGGCAATTGGTGTTGATCAATTTTAGTTATAACGTTGAAGCCGTTAGAGACTTTTTCAGAGAAGCAGGGTAAGTTTGGAACCTTAGCTGTAATAACCTGACGAGTTATTGTGTAGCTTACCTTCAGAGTTCATGCTCTAAAACTTGCTTGCAATTAAACAGGATCCTGCGAAAAAAGAGGCTGCAAATGAGTTACTGAAGTATACAGATACTTTTACACAAAAATTATTGGTCGCTTTGATCAAGCCGGAGCCAGAGGCTCCACAAGAAGCTGGTAAGAACAATGTTTCCAGTAGCCATCTCTTACATTTTAATAAGATTGCTTATCTTCAACGGATTATGAAGAGTATGGATTAATAATATAAATGCACTTCNGTCGCTTTGATCAAGCCGGAGCCAGAGGCTCCACAAGAAGCTGGTAAGAACAATGTTTCCAGTAGCCATCTCTTACATTTTAATAAGATTGCTTATCTTCAACGGATTATGAAGAGTATGGATTAATAATATAAATGCACTTCCCATGATGACAGTGCCTGCTCTTGATTATTTGGAAAATGCTCTGGGAAAGTTTGCTGATGGGCCTTTCCTTTTGGGTCAATTAAATGTGGTACGCCATCTTTATATTTTGTTTGCCATTTGCCATTATATATTATATTATGATCCCAAGTCACAATTGAGAGATGTATACCATTACTGCAGGTTGACATTGTATATGCTCCTTTCGTTGAAAGATTGCAAGTTGTTCTTCCTGTATTAAAGAATTATGATATCACAGCTGATAGGCCAAAACTATTGAAATGGATTCAGGCAAGTTAAGCTTCTCTTTTATTTTCATTACTTCCTATTTTTAGCGTTGCAAAAAATGAATGGCTTTGGATTTTTATAATAGATTTTGTGATGATGTCAAGTGATAAAAATGCTTAATGGCATTCTGGTTTGAATACAGGAATTGCATAAGATTGAAGCATATGCGAAAACAGTAGCTGCTCCCGAGCTTTATGTCGAAACATACAAAAGAATTCAGGTAGCTCGCCTCGAATGATACATACTAATCAAGTTGATTCACAAAGCATTTTTTACTTTCTTATATTGCAAAGTTGATACACGATAATCTTTTTATTATATTGCATTGCCAAGTGTGAAGTAATTTAAAAGATTTTAAACTCATTTTTCTTTATTTATTATGCAGGCTATGCAGTTACATAAATGATGGCCAGGTTAGATAAATATGATCGCAAGGTTACATAAATATAGTTCAATAAAACTTCTTAGATGGAAGTACTTTTTATTTTTATTTTTATAAGAGATGTAAAAGTTTTAATAAAACTTTTTGGATGAAATAACTTGTTATCATTTTAAGAAGTATTTTTTATTTTTATAATAGATGTAAAAGTTTTAATAAAACTTTTTGGATAAAATAAATTGTTATCTTTTTAACCTATGTCTTGGATGGAATAACTTGTTATTTGTAAAAGTTTTATTCTTATCAAAGAATTTGTTATTTTTTTTTAAATAGATATAAAAGTTTTAATAAAATTTTTTAGATGAAAGAACTTGTTATCTTTTTAACCATGTCTTGGATGGAAGAACTTGTTATATGTAAAAGTTTTAACAAAACTTTTTGGTTAAAAGAACTTGTTATCTTTTTAACCGATGTAAGATTTTTAATAGTACTTTGTGATGTGTGTACAAGATAGATGGAGAGCTGGAGTTATAATAAATTAATAGAATTATTATCTTAAATATATGAATGTGTTTATTATATTGTTCTCGGAGTCACTCTATAAGTTGGCATGTATGGAGTTATAATAAATTAATAGAATTAGTATATATATGAATGTGTTTATTATATTTTTTTGGATGTATGGAGTTATAATAAATTAATAGAATTAGTATCTTAAACATATGAATGTGTTTATTATATTTTTCTGGATGTATGGAGTTATAATAAATTAATAGGATTAATATCTATTTTTTTTTATGCCAAAAGGAAAAAACCTTATATTTTATTAAAGAAAAAATATATATTAAGGTCTTTTTATAAAAAGATTACCTTTTTTTTTGTCTTTCTATCTTATCCATAAAAAAAAAAAAATCATAAATCTCCTCTCTTCTAAACTGTATACATGATTTCTCACAATTGTCACTGTGCACAAAAAGAAAATTCACATATTGTCTCGCCAAAGAAAAAACGCTTTGAGACACATTTACAACAAAATAGGAAGATGCTAGAGCTGGAAGGACATCTCCTCACACAACTGATCATTTCTAAATTCTTGGTATACAAAGGCCCTTGCTTCGAGAGACAGGGCTTCCTTTGAAAGCTTGTATGCCAATTGATTAAGTTATTTGTAAATGTGGGCACAAGAGAACCATTCCAGCTCGCCCATAGGTGGTGGATCCTCTTCATCAAAGGTTGAAATCGTGCCACCTGAATTTAAACTTTTCCCCTAAACGAATACACTACAACCTGGGAGTCTCAGAAGATTTGTACTTTCCTCAAGTTTAGAGAGATGATAAGGAACAATAAATCCCATAGAGCTAACTCTGCCTTCATATTAGATCATCTTCCCGACGTGTATCTGACCTCAAAGCGATGATCTACAGGAGTATATAAGACCACCCAACTTCGCATTGAGGAGGGTGACCCTAACTTGCCCCATAAAAAAAATCCCAAGGGGTACCTTCAATCAGATCTAGCATTACGGTGATCCAGTGCTTTCTTGAATTCCACTGCCAACTTGTGAACCAGACTTGCCACTACCTTTGAAAGGATATATTTGTCCTGAAAAATGCTTAAGGTTCCTTGACCACCAGACGAAATACACAAAGAAATTAGGTAGTGATTCAACCTCTCTAACTGCTACTTCTCTTCTCCACGAATCCAACCATTCTTCAATGTTACCCTCGAGAATAATTAGAGGAATATTCAACATCCTAACCACTTGATTCCATACCTGTTTTGCATAAGAACATTGTAAAAACAAATGGATTGTCATTTCACAATCCAGGTGACATAAAGAGCAACGACTCGGCCCAATCCATCCTCTTCGCAAACCTGCGTCCCACATGAGGATTTTTCCTTCCATAGATAACTAGAAAAGGACTCTCATTTTTCCTGGTGCATTCCATTTTCAAATTGATTTCCACCACCATTTAATACCACCTTCGTGGGTGTTATAACCCTAAATTGCACCATACATGCATACCTGACATTTGGCCCTCTTACTTACTATTTTTTCCAAGCCATCACTGAGTAGCTCTTCTTAAAAACAACATTTTTGAATATGTACGCGCCTTGCACCACTACTGCCCGCGTACACACGCTTGCTGCACCACTACAACCACGTATACCTACAAATGTTGCAAAATTAAAAGTTGCAAGGAATTCGTTGAGATTATGGGCTATTGGGTAGTTTTCCAATTGTCCCACCGCCTATAATCTGTCACCTAACCGAATAACCATCATTTTGTCATATAAAAGGAGGTGTTGGAGTCTCATTCCTAAAAAAAAACATAAGAACAATGAAACTCTTCCCGTTTCACATCCCCTCCTTACCCCAAGAATTTGCAGCCACCTTGTGAGTTTTGAGTCATAATTGTCCATTCTTGCCTTTTTCCTCCATTATAAGCCTATGCCATTTCCCTAGAGAGAATTGTGAGAAGAGAAAGATACATGGAAGCGCAATTGGAGCTTGGTGAAGAGGAGCCCGGACCAGGTTCAAGGAGCAGTCGCCGATCTCATTGTAAGTAAACTTTGTGATATTAATAAAATGAATACTTTTTTTGTCCCACAATATGATGTGTTCAATATTTATGTTTGATTTATGTTTTATACTGACATCTAACCCACTAATTCATATATGAGATACATGTTCGTAGTTTCTTGTTTGTTTTTTTGTGAGTGCAGGTCAACCTTGGGAGGAGACTTGTAGTCGAGGAGCAATCGAACGCGAAAGGATCGACACTGGACACAGAGTTTAAGGTAGAGTTACCGGATCTTTTTACTTTGTATTTCTTGTATGAACGTGGGGTATATTCGGGGTAGTCTAAAGAGTAGGAGACTTTTAGACGGTTAGATCTGTCTACATGTTGAACCCTAGTGTAGTCCATAGGGGGTTTTTTTGTATAGTTGCTAGATTTAACGTTTTTTTCCCAACTTAAAGAGTCAACAATATCTTCCTCCAGAGAAATAATTTTTTTTTTAAGGATACCTGTAAATATATTCCACTCTTCCTCCAGTCCCCTTCGAGGTTCAAATCCACCAAAGTTTTCCAATTCAATCGGTCAATGACAACCACCCCCTGTGCCATTCCATCCCTTGGCAAAAAAACTCCTTGGTTATGGAGTCTTCCCACAAGATCCTCAAAGAGCTTGAAATCCCCAGTCGAACCCTCCCAAGGGTCTTCCCCGACTCGAATACTCCTTCCATCTATTCGCCAAATTGTCCTTTCCACTATCAATGGGAAAGTGTCCACCATCGCTTTTCGACCTGTACAACTCATTGTGATCGATTTCCTCGACATCTTGAACCACTCTTCAATGGATTTCTCTTCCATGTATTTTGAGATTAAAACTCTTCCCTACAATACCTTGTTATGGATGAGTCTCCAAAGACTTTTTACAATACCTTGTTATGGATGAGTCTCCAAAGACTTTTTACAGTGAAATCTTTGTTGAACCAAACTTTATTTTGGATTCCCCACCTTCCAAGTTCCTTGGGAATAACTAAATGCGGCCATTTAACAAGAGGGATTCCATCATCCTATTTTTTCCCTAACCACAAGAACCATAAATAGGCTTTGTGAATCTTTATTATAATGTCTTTTGGTATCTTCGTTATGGTAGCCCAATACATCAGAATGCTACACAATATTGACTTTATTAGAACCAACTGACCACCACGAGAAAGAAACCGGTTTACCCACATATCAATTGTTGTCTGGATTTTCAAAACTAACCAAAACCAATCTGCATACCCATAAGAGTTTGGTTTTAGCATAAAGCCCAAATATTTGATTCCCTCTTCAATATCAGATGAAGCAAAAGGAAAAAAAAATTCTAACTGAGCATGAGCTTCCTCTCCCATAGCATTGATTCTAATGGAGCCTTTTTCTCTGTTCAACTCCATTTCTATTGCCAAGCAAAATAGGTCAAATATGTCTCTAAATACATGGAATTCTTTTACATTACCTACACCAAAGAGCATTACATCATCTACAAAAAAAAATGAGAAATGAACTTAGAATCTATAATCTCCAGACCTTTTAGGAGAGTGAAAATACTTGGAGGGGGATGCATTAATAAGGACAATGAATGATGCAGACTCAACGCAACCCATTATCCAATTTATTGTTATTAGGTTCATCTCCAACTTGATCAGGGCCAATCTAAGAAAAGTCCAGTCCATTTTGTCATAAGCTTTGGAGAGGACTATTTTTAACACAAAGGATGAGATTTTATTCACTTTGATAGAGTGAAGAGCTTCTTGTGCTAAGGACACAACGTCATGAATTTGCCTCTTATACAAAAAAAAATAAAAATTGTTCCTTCGATATGATGTCGCTAAGAATAGGTTTGAGTCTATTCGTGATGATTTTGGAGATGAACTTGTATATCAGATTGCATCAAGATATAGGGCGGAAATCATCAAAAGAAGCCGACTCTGATTTTTTTGGAATAAGGACCAGGATAGTTTTATTAAGAGATCCAAATCGAAAAAAACAAGGAATAATTCCACTGTCAAATCATCCAGACTAGGAATTTTTTATTTTTTGAAACACTGATAGAGTATTAAAGACTTTAGACTCTGAAACCACCTCTATCAAGGTGTTATTTTTGAACTGTTATTTCCATTTCTATGGAGTTAGGAAAAGAAATGGTTAAAATGACCTACATCAAACATTTTTTAAATATGAATTGTATCATCAAATTATGAAAAGAAATAAAATATCTTCAAAATCTTAAATTCATTTATGAATATAACATGCATAATCAAATTAGGAAAAAAATGGTTAAAATGATCTCTCATCGAACATTTTTTAAATATGAATTGTACCATCAAATTATGAAAAAAAATAAAAAATATTCAAAATCTTAAAAAATATTAAATTTATTTATAAATATAAAGTGCATAATCAAATCAAGAAAATAAAGGATTAAAATGACTTCACATCAAACATTTTTTAATTATGAAAAGAAATAAAAGATATTCAAAATCTTAAAAAATCTTCAATTTATTTTTTTTCCACGAGAAAAAGTGCTCTTTATATTCATAAGGATATAAAATTTTACAAATACGTCTTCTCTATCAGCCGCAAAACACGGAGGGACTGCACAAAACTTTAGATCAAACCATCAACCCCTACAATCAAGTCGAAGAAAAAAAACCATCTAAGCACCGCAAACAGATGAAGCACCAAATCAAATCCTAATCTTGTAGGCAAGTCCTTCAATGCCATCCTCCCAAACTGTAAAACAAATTTGGCTCGATGGTTGGAGCAAAGCTTTTTTAGAGAGGGAGTCAACCTCGTTGTTTTACTCTCTAAAAATGTGCTGGAAGGTGAGCTTTCCAAAAAGATGAGAAGCATCTTTCGTCCTTTCTTTCCAGCAATCAAGGGCTGCCACCTGGAAGTCAGCGCGATCGCTCAGCCGGTCAATAGTATTCTTAGAGTCTCCAAGAAGTAGCAGAGTGTCGGTGTGACGGCTAGCCAGAACTAGAGATGCCCAAGCCCCTAGAAGTTCAGCCTTCGCGTTAGAACCCTGACCGCAATTCAAAGTCCAGCGGATACAAGTGTGGGGGTTAAGAGCGATTTCCCCCCTAGCTCCACAAAGAGTACCTCTTTGTTGGGAGGCCCCGTCGAACCAGGCCACCGCCCTATCGATAGGAATGGAAAAAGATTGCCGGAGAGATGGTTTAGTCTTGAAATAGTTGCCAGAAATGTTTGCCTCAGCCAACAAGAGTGTTGACACGGAATGGGTAGATGGTATCTTCTCATTAAAAATAGTTGCATTTCTAGTCTTCCAGACTTGCCAGCAAAGGTGGATCGGTAGCAGAGAATGTGAGCTGTTGTTTGTGCACCAGTTTTGGAAGCATGCCAGAACATTGATTCCTGTCCAATGCAATGAGAAGTTTAAAACCGAAGCAAGGCACGTCCAGATCTCCCGGGTAAAAGTGTAGTGGATAAAAACATGCTGTGTAGTTTCATTGTTACACTTGCAGAGAGGACAGGGACTTGGGCCCACCCAGCCGCGGGCTTGTAAATTATCCCAAAACATTTATTTGTTCTCCAGAAGTAGCCAAGCGAACAGTTTAAGTTTTGTGGGACATACGTCTCTCCAAATCCTCTGTCTACAGCTGGGTTTTATTGGTTTCCAGATACGAGCAGCTAATGCAAGGTAAACATTCTTTGCACTGATCTGGCCAGAACTTTTACCCCCTATCCAGATGAGCGTGTCTGCTTTGGGGTGTAATCTCACGCCAGCTTCAATGAGCAGTTGAGTGTAGCTATTCCATTCAATCGAGGAGTTCGGATCCAGCTGGAGATCCGTTCCATTCAACCATGAGTCGCCTAGCGGGCCGCCTTTGGACGGGGAGTAGAATTGATGAAGGTAGAAAAGGCTCTTTTCATGAAGTTGTGCACGGAGGGATGGAGAAAGCATAGCTTTCCTGCCCAAATCCAGAATGTAGTCGCTGCCCACTTCAATCAATCTACCGTCTCCAGGAGTCCAAGAAAGCCAATTTAAAATTATCGGAAGAGTGGAAGAGAGATTATTCCAAGTTTGTGAGCCTTTTGACTGGCACACCTCAGCGAATCTGATCCAAATATGGAGCGGAAGTTGGTGGAGGTATTTTGCATTGATAACATTGCTCCAAAGTCTCGGATTCGTCAATAATCTCCAGAAGGTGTTTGCCGATAGAGCCTTGTGAAAGAGTGGCAGGTTTTTTAGGCCCCAGCCTCCCATCCCCTTGGGTTTTGCTATGTCCTGCCAATTGCTGAGATGATAGCCTTTCTTCTTCTTATTGCCTGTCCAAAGGAATGAAAAGATACGTTGACGGAGCATATTCAAAATGGAGGCTGGAATGTGGGCTAAAGCCATCCAATAAACTGGAATGCTTTCCAGAACCGCTTTAATCAGAGTATACCTGCCTCCCAAGGAGATAAATCTGTGTTGCCAGTTGTAGATTCTGCCCTCAAATTTGTCAATAAGCCACTTCCAATCTTTTTTAGAGTACCTGGAAGACTTTAAGAAATATCCTAAATAGGAAAAACCCTCCGCTAAGTCTAGGATGCCAACTCCAAAAAGCTCTTTTAAATCCAGATTCAAAGTGTCCTGTGCGTCCGAGACCAAGAAGACTGATTTAGTGGTATTGATTTCAAGTCCTGAAACATCACAAAATGAAGCAAGGATAGAATGTATGATGGACCATTCTGCAAGGTTAGCATTAGTCAAAATCAGAACGTCATCAGCAAAAAGAATGTGGAGAATATGAGTCAGTCCAACAACTTTAATGCTTTTCAAGTGTCCATCTTTTTGTTTGGATTTGAGCTGAATACTAAGTCCTTCCAGGATCAAGATGAAGAGGAGGGGGGAGAGTGAGCAACCCTGTCTGAGGACTCTCTCACAATGAAAGGTCTTTGTAGCTTCACCATTTATTAGAATAGCAAGAGTTGCCGAAGAGATACAACCCATTACCCAATTTGTTTATAAATATAAAAATGCATAATCAAATTAATAAAAAAAATGGTTAAAATGACCTCCCATCAAACATTTTTTAAATATGAATTGCATCATCAAATTATGAAAACAAATGGTTCAAATGACTTCTCATCAAACTAAAATATAAAAATAAAAGTTTTTCAAAATCTTAAAAAATCTTCAATTCATTTATAAATATAAAAATGCATAATCAAATTAATAAAATAAATAAAATAACCTCCCATAAAACATTTTTTTAATATGAATTTCATCATCAAATTATGAAAACAAATGATTAAAATGACTTCTCATCAAATCAAAATATAAAAATATAAGGTCTTCAAAATCTTAAAAAATCTTCAATTCATTTATAAATATAAAAATGCATAATCAAATTAATAAAAGAAATGGTTAAAATGACCTCCCATCAAACATTTTTTAAATATGAATTGCATCATCAAATTATGAAAAGAAATGGTTAAAATGACTTCTCCTCAAACCAAAATATAAAAATAAATGGTCTTCAAAATCTTAAAAAATCTTCAACTCATTTATAAATATAAAAATGCATAATTAAATTAATAAAAGAAATGGTTAAAATGACTTTGCATCAAACATTTTTTAAATATGAATTGTATCATCAAATTATGAAAATAAATGGTTAAAATGACTTCTCATCAAACCATAATATAAAAATAAAAAGTCTTCAAAATCTTAAAAAATCTTCAATTCATTTATAAATATAAAAATGCATAATCAAATTAATAAAAGAAATGGTTAAAATGACCTCCCATCAAACATTTTTTAAATATGAATTGTATCATCAAATTATGAAAAGAAATGGTTAAAATCACTTCTCATCAAACCAAAATATAAAAATAAAAGTTCTTCAAAACCTTAAAAAATCTTCAATTCATTTATAAATATAAAAATGCATAATCAAATTAATAAAAGAAATGCTTAAAATAATCTCCCATCAAATATTTTTTAAATATGAATTCCATCATCAAATTATGAAAAAAAATGGTTAACATGACTTCTCATCAAACCAAAAAATAAAAATAATCATTATTATGTTGTTTTTTAAATATTAATATATATTTTTTAAAATATAAAAATAATAATTATTATATTATTTTTAAATATCTGATTATTGTATTGTTTTTTAAATATGAAAATAATGATTATTGTAATGTTTTTAAATATTAATATAATTTTATAATTAAATCAGTGTAAATCTATCTTAATTCTGAATTTATCAAGAGTCCAAAATGATCAAATATCTAGAGGTGCAAACCTTTCTTCAAGTTTTTCACTCTAAAAAAGGTTTGCACTTATAGAGATTTGATCCCTCTTAGCTCTTAATAAATCCAAGATTAAGATGAATCTTGACTCGTTTTAAATTGAGTTTAGTGTATAATAAAAATGATAAAGAAAAATTTATTACGAAATTAGATAGCATAGTAAAAGTGATGATTTAAAGGTTTTACTAAAGTTTAAATTGTATGTCCAAAATTTATTTAGAGTTCTAAATGTATTGCATAGAATTCAACAACCCAAAAAAATATTGCAAAATTATATAACGTTATAAAAGGGATGATTTTAAGGTTTCTATTAAAGTTTAAACCTTATATATAACACTCTTGTATTTGTGCTTGTATTTGTTGGTGAAAGGGGGATGTTGTTGAAATCTATTAAAATTCTAAGTCTTACCTATAGAATGTTTATATTTTTGCTCATGTTTGTTGTACACTAAGTAAGTTAATCTTCCAGGCGTGATCAACATTCCACCTTGATTCAAGTTCATTATAAATGTAAGCTAATCTTGTAGCAAAATGGACATTTTTTCTGACCAAAAATTCAATAAGAATCTAACATAAATTTTAAGCATGGTCATTATTCCACCACGATACAAGTTTTATACATGATGGAACAATACCTTAAGGTTCTTCCCAATTCTAAATCAACCTAGAATGTTAAAAGTTTGATTATAGTTTCATCTCAATGGAAACTTTGGCTTCCTCTATCATTAGACAACTTCGTTTGATGGAACATTCCATGCGTTCAAGGTTGTTAGATGTCTTAAGCGACCATCGGGTCATCTGATATCGTCCATCTATCATCTATGTTGATTTGACATTTTGGACGCTTAATTTACTTCATGTGCACACCCTATCATTGGATGGTGATGTCATCATTGTCATTGAGATCAACCTGCCCTCATGGTTCCATGCCCGAACTACCATTTTAGGGAGTGTATTCCATTCTCTTAGATTTAAAATGACAAATGCTTGTTCGATCCCTAGCACACTCACTACATGCTTGTTTAACAAAATGAATCATATCAAAGTCTAAGTTGTTCAGAGAAAATATTTAACTTGCTAGAATGAAAAGACCATCTAAACACAACAAAATATGGTAACAGGAAATTGTACGATGGTTATTCGAATGGGTTCATGAATGCTACTTGTTATCGCACAAGTTGTAGGTTGGGCAAAGCCCGACCCAACCACCAAGTGGCGACAACTTAAGGGACAATATACCCAATGTCACCTCGATATAGGTCTCACGCTTGAAGGGTGATTGGGTCACTCTAGGGAGGCGATCTCGGTGACCCTAGGGGGAAAGGGGTGTGAAAAATGGAGATGAAAATAGTGAATCCCGTAAAGGTCAATGTTCTATATGGAAACAAAAGGTTGATAATGAGTCTTAGGTTGTATTGAGGTTGCCAAAGCCTTGGATGAATTGCCGAGAAACTTGTGCCTGCCTGAGACACAATGAAAACCACTATGAAGTATAAAGTGTTAGTTGGATCAACAAGTTAGGATTGTTGTCCCTAATTTTCAGCAACATATAACAATATATATCAGCGAAGAAACAAGTATTAGAGTTTCTAACAATTTGCTCAATGTCCAATGAAATGTGCTTGAAACAAGTAGAAAATCACTAGATGATTTCACAATTTATAGCAATGAGACTTTAGTAATGAGTTATTGTTGTCATAAGAGATGTATGCATAAGTGTTTTGCAGCCTTATGGCTGTAGGAAATTTCTTGTGAGAGAAACGAATCTAGCCACCAAAATAAAATAAAAAAGAATCCACCCAAAAATTGCATTTAACCAAGTAGAATAAATTGGCAAACTCTTAGCAACTTTTGATGGTAGAAAGGTAAGTTATGAGTGAAGTTATGTTAGGATTTTTTGCAGTAAATGTACCAGCCTTATGGTTGTAGCAAACCAGGGTCTATAACAGAAAACGTATCCAATCAAATCATCTCATAGTTAGCTCAATAAGTGCGCCTAGGTTAGTAGAAGGTTAGGGCATATTTTTAGGGCTAGTCTAGGGTTAGTTTAGGAGCTAGTTAGGGTTAGTTACCTAGGGTTAGTGCAACCCTAGTGGTTGTAAGTTAGTTTTACTACAACAACAATACATTTTGGTTGAAAGGGGATGCCTCAATGAGGCAAGGTAGCTCAAGACTAGGGGAATAAACCTCAAGTGAGAGAAAACCAAAATCTTGAAATTTTATGTTTACCAATGCAATCATTTATGTCTCCAATGCAATGATTAGTGCCTTTAGTTATGGGCTAATGGGGTCTTAGAGAAATATCTAGGGCTACTATATCCTTGGGGTTATAAATCCTCTTATTCCCCAAGGCCAGTAACCTAGCTAGGGTTTGAAATTAAGGGGTGTATATCCTTACACTTCCTTATCCAAAACCTTTGAAAATAATTTTAAAGCTTAAAAATTATGGTGGAAACTAGGATAAGGGTGTATGTGCTTATACTCCCTATCTAGCCTTAGCCAAAAAAAAACTTAACTTGAATTACCAATGATAACAACAAAGTAAAGAACCATACCAGTCCAAGAAAAGCCTTTAACATGCCAATGTAAACCACCACAATAAGCTAGAAGTGACCTTCAAGAGATAGCGCATCATAATCATCATCACCATAACCAAAGAAACCATTCCATAGCACAAGAGACAAGAAGAACTCCAAAGGTAGCGGAAATTTCAGCCATGTACTTCTCACAATGGGAGAGTTATGTTCAAATGAGATCTTATGATATCTTATTTATACAAAATGTCACTAAGATAGCTTGTTCACATAACCTAGGGTAAAACACAAGACTAGGGGTCAACAACCCTAATATTTCCCCTTTACAAATATAATAATTAAAAATTCACTTTCATTTCACTTTTGCACAAAGAAAACCCTAAAATGAAGGTGACATATCCCTTTTAGGGGACGTTTTTCCTCTTTAACCAAGTCGTTGGAGCTGTAGTAGCATGGTTAGGCCTCCAAAGGCCACTTGTCATCAATACACATCCTCTTCTTCATAGTCAAATCCTCAAACTCCTCAAAATGTCCTTGTTCCAATGCATATCATCCTCAATACCAAACCCTAGCCCCCATAGATGATGCTATTCTCCTAAAGATGACGTTTTGCCTCTCCTAGGAAAAATGTTTGGTATGTAGAGGCTAGGTTATGTTTACCAAATAATCTTCTAGGCCTCTGAAGTTTCATCTCTTTCATCCGGAATGCGGGCCCTTGGCATCCACCTGTGGGATTCAATCCCCATGGAAGCCCAAGCTAGGCTTGTTCCTCCAACACTTTCCACCAACTAGGTCCTGTAAAGACAATTAAGCATGCCCTCCAAGGATCTCAAGTCAAAATATCATGATAAGTAAATCAAGTCAATAAATGAGCCACCTAATCATGTGCATAAAAGATTACTCTATCAAACAATTAAGTGCTCAATGACATTATGTGACTTGCTAATCTTGGATATGGGAGGGTTGACGAGGTGTCCTATTGGGTAGATCTTGCCCTAGGTCAAAGAGTGTTTCCAAGAGATCCCTCTCTAAGCCATGTAAAGTGGATGAAATGGTTAAGGGTCAAGATTCAATGGGCATGGGGTTCATGACATACAAGGGGTTGTAGTGTCTCATTCATGGGTTCTTTTGTAGAGGGTGTGTGGCACCTTTGTTTGCAATGCAATTTTTCCAAGCCCATCATTTTTCCATTCTTTGTTTCTTTCATAATTTAAGGACAAGTTGAAGGCCACTATCCTGGCATGGTGTCCAGATAATGACAGTGTCACTCAAAAACTCCTAGTGGAAATGAGAAGGTTGGCACGTGATGAGACCCCCTTTCTCTCAGCCATGCAACTGAGATCCATTACCCTAGCTTAGTGACCAAATGATGGTAATGTCATACCACTAGATAATATCCATGAACATGATAGGTTGGCCTGTGATGAGACCTCCTATCCTCCAACTAAACTTTTAAGCATTCATCATCATATTTCTTGTGGGTCCCCCTTTTCTTATAGATAAGTATTTCATTGTTTTCTTGGGGGATCCCTGGGCGAAGCATTTGGAAGCTTTACACATAGGATTTTATCTTTTACCCAACAACAATCCCTCTAGGCCTTCAACCAATTCTTCCCATATAAGGAGGGACAACCCCTTCTTGGGGCAATACACCCTAAAATCCGAAGAGATAAGGAAATGGGGGGAAATAGTGATGGAAAGTGGTAAGTATGGTCGGGAACGATACACTGGATATTCAAGGGAGCTCCTATTAGCAAACCCATCCCCAAGGAAGACCACTTACTAGCGCACAATGTCAACCACCAAGGTGAAGCAGGGAAAAGGGCATAATGTCCAAGCACATGTCATGAAATCTAAAGCAGTCTAAGATACAACATAGTCAAATGCCTCAAATATTGAAATGAAAGTTACCATAATACATGACTTGTACCTCGTGGAGCAAGGCCCATTGCCTCTCAGAAGCCAGCTAGTGTGGTGGATGCCATCTGAAAATCTATGACCTTTGTGGTGGTGAGAAGGGTCTCCATCTGTGCAAAAGGATACTGCTAGTCATGTAGTCTCTCTGCACTCCATATCTACAAACTGAGGGCCTTGAGACATAATCTCCTTAGTTATCCACAAAATGGGAATAACACTACCATCTATGCAATCCTGAGAGTTTAAAAAAATTGCATTATCTGATGCTAATTTTAACAAATATAGAAGCCAATAAATAAGTTGCTAATGTTGAAGTCTTGACAATTTCTTCATCATAGAGACATATTTAACTTGATCCTAAATTTCTTCCTAGTGTCCTTGATTTTAAAAGATCTAAGCTACCACATCACAAACCAAATTATTTCATACTTTCTAAATATTTCAATCCTTTTAAAGTTTATGTGAAAATTCACTGGTGTTAAAATGAATGTCATTGGTATTAAAATGAATGATGTTACGCAATCATCAACCTCCTAATTTCTATTTAATTTTCTAATTTGCAAGAAATATAATAAAACAAAAATTTCAAGGGAATAAAAACAATGAAACATAAATTTCTTTATGTTTCTTTTTTCTTTTCTTTATGAGAACGTTCAACATTGCTCCTTTAGTTATGTAAAATGCAATGAGAAATTTCAAGACTGTGTTTCTTTTTACTTTAAAAGGCCTTGAAGATCTAAACTTTGCACAAGTGGAGGTTTTATTTGTTGACGTGTGCAAGATTGACAAGCTCTATTAATGTATTTTAAACCACTAGATATTCTTAGGATGGATAAGGAGCCAAAAACTATGCAACAATGTCACCATTTTCTACTTTGCACAAGTGGAGGTTTTATTTGTTGACATGTGCAAGATTGACAAGCTCTATTAATGTAGTTTAAACCACTAGATATTCTTAGGATGGATAAGGAGCCAAAAACTATG
>ML788029.1:119957-130189 GCA_009831015.1 Picea engelmannii | reverse complement strand
ATGGAATGGTTGATCTATAAAAAAACATTTGCATCGTATTTGCAAGTGGTTTAGGTACTTTAATGGAATGCTTTCAACCCTTGCCCAGAAACTTGGTTTGAACAACTCCCACAACTGGGGTAGAAGACCTTTATCTAATATTTAGATTCATTAGCACATTCCAAAACCCACACGTGTCTCAACATGATGTTCATGTGATTGTGTCCCATGTTTTTGGGAACACATTCAGAGTATGCTTGTAGTTTTGAAGGCATTCATTTTGTAATTTATTTTCTTCTTAAAAGTGAAATTCAACAGATCACTATCGACGCTCAAACTATGTCTACGCCTTGATTCATAAATGTCATGGTATTAGTCTTATGTTTGGAGTTGGAAGTGCAATGTTGTGTGTGGTGTAGTATGGTATATATTTTAGGAAACATTGTTATGATATATATTTTGTTAGGAAGCATTATTCCAAACAATCAACAATCTCTCTTTTCCATTTATATAAATAAAAAACATTTGATTTTATTATGATATGTATTTTCTTCTTTCAAAGAAACACTATTTCCAATTTAAAGTGAATAATTATTTTATGATATATATTGTTTTTCAATTTCTTTTTTATTATCAGATAGAAAAAAATGTTCATGTGATACAGTATAGAATGAAAAAACTTATTTTCATACGACACTGTATCAAATGAACATATTTTTCATGTGATAGTGTATCACATGTGTCACAACCAAAAAATGTTTAGCTTTGCTCCATTTCGTAGCTCCATCAACTTTCTTCCAGTGCCCAAAACAATTTTCATTTGTGTTGTGTCGCCTCCTAAAAGTATTTCTTCCTTGCGACAGGTTACATCCTCTCCTCATGTCGCATCGTTGGAAGTTTTGGTTGCTTCTGATATATCGCAAGAATATTATTTTCTTGCGATATGGCACACCTTTCGAAACTTTTTCTCGATGTGATTCCCTTCTTCCTCTTTGTTTCATCTCTCGCCTCTAACCATTTTGTGTCACAACATGGAAAAATTTTGGTCCTACAATGTATCATTCCCACAACTTTTGTGGGGTAATGCATCACAGTCACAATTTTTTTTGTTGGTGCGCCACTCCAATCCTTGACTCATTTCTTGTTTCTTGAAACAAAAAATATTTTTGTGCATCAAAGCCAACCCTTCTCGTCATGTGTCATTGTATCGCACATCAAAAAAACTTGTTAGTGCAATATATCACACCACACAAATTTTGGTGCGATACATCACACCACAAACATGTTTCCTCATGCAACGCTCTCATATTGCATGCCCAAAATGTTTGTGGGTGCAATACATTGCACCACACAAACCTATATCCTCAAGCCATGCACCAAACTTGTAGCCTCCACTTATGTCACATGAAGTTTATGTTTGTGTGACACATGCTATATTGCACGGAAATAAACTTCATTCGACATGCCCAAAATCTCTCATTCCTCCTCCAACACTCTTCTAAAGTTTGCTAAGTGTTTTCCATGAGGGGAAAACACTTCTCTAATCCCCCCCAACTTCTATAGCACCTAAAAAGGGGTCTTAAGAATGGTGTTTGTATAATTGCGGTCCCCTATGGAGCTTCCAACAATCCAACTAATTTGTTCCAATCCAAATAATTTTTTATATGTACATAGACGTGAAAAAATAATGTGTTCCTTATGTTTCCTATTGTTATTCATGGAATATTCAGGTGTGGTTGTAAAATCATTGTATGTATAGTTAGTGGAACATTCAGAGAATGAAATGACTTTTGTTGGTAAGAAATATGTAAATAATACAATACTAAGATCATACAGAGGGAAAATTGTTCTAAAAATAATGGCTTTCTCCCAATTCAAGGGTTTGGCTTGGATCCTTCTCTAATCATGCTCATGGAATCCAAGGAGGGCTACAGAGGAGTGTTCCTAGACTTTGGAAACACTTAGGAAAAGTGTTGCCAAGTTTTAAGGGGTAATTTAGAAAATTTGGGTGTATTGCATGAAGTTGATTTTCATGTGATATAGCCCATATCGCACGAAAATAAACTTCGTGTGATACAACCCGTATCGCGTGACCATAAAATTCATGTGCTACAACGGAAATGGAAAATATTTGAGGAGACATGTGGCACATACCGAGTGGGTATAGTTACATGAATTTTTTCATTTGTGTGATAAGTCCCTTCCTTCTCCCTTATTCCTTCATGTATCACACTATGAGAAAGGTTTTGAGGGTGCAATGTATCACACTAGAAAAAAAGTGGTGTGATATACGCCACCTCGAAAATTTGTCGTGCTCACAACATAACATTCTTCATGTGATATGCCAACTTTTTCTAAGTTGCCCAAAGGAAAAATCTATGTTTTCTTAAGTATTTTCCTCCAAGATAACACTAAGGAAAGAACTTTGTTTTGGGATTCCTTTAACTTCTATAAGGTAATAAAATACATTAGTCCTAGGCTCCACCCTTGCTCAATCTTCGTGAGCGATTTCACCAAATCCATAATAAGGGTTAGAAGGGCCCTTATTGATAAATGAGGGTTATATATTGCCAAAACTCAAGCCTGCATTCTCTTCATAGGTAGGCCTATAAACCAAAGGTCCCAAGACCCTATGGAATTTCATATATTTAATTAACTTTCATACATGGACAATTCTCATTAGTTTCATAAAAATATCTTATAATTACAACAGCGACCACATTCCTAAGAAAGAATTATAGAAATGACAAGTGAAATGACATAATATCATTTCATGGCATAATGTTATTCCACTTATCATTATTCCAAAATATAAGTCATTAATCAAGTTAATATACATAAACTAGTTAACTAATTGTACATTATTATGGAAAACCAAATTACATAGTAGTCTCCTTTCTCAAATGAAAAACAAATCAATCTTGGCATCTTAAGTTACTCTTTCACATCTAAGGACTTCACTAGCATGTCCTTGGTATAATTTCAACAACTTGAAAATAATTCTTACCACTTCAACATAGCCTTAAAAATCAATTTGTCATATGAAAACCTAGCATCGTTAAAATGGAAAGTTTTTCAAAGGCATACTCATGAGTATGTTACTCTCTTTCATAGGGTGATCATATATCAAGTCATATGTATACATTCCTTTTCATAAATTAGCAATACAATATACTACCCAAGATGATCAATTTTGGAAAATTCTAAGGCAAACACGGTCATTTTCTATGTATACCCATATTGCACCAAGAGGGCACAATCTTTTTTGGATGACACGTGATGAGATTTGATTGGATAGCACAACCAAGAACAATTTCCTCGGATGAACAAGTGGCACGTTTTGGTTGGTGGTCGCATGAAGAGAAATTTTATGTGGTACGACGTATCACACCACAAAGTTTTGTTGGCGCGGTGCGATACACCACACCCACAAAATTTTATGGGCTCGCAAAGTGAGAACTCATCCTCGGGAAATGGATCATCACAAATTAAAATAATCTGGTGTGATACACATCACATTTATAAAATTTTGTATCAATGTGATGCACATATCGCAACAACAAAGATTTGTATCAGAGCAATATACATGCTATGACCCTTTTACTTTGGGATGAGACGAGAACGTGTCACAAGACAAAATTTGTTTGATGACATAAATGTATCACAAGTTGTAAATTGTGTTGATAAAATTATCGCAACCTAAATAACTCGATGGGACATGAGAGTCGAAGGTGTAAGAGTTAATGTGGAGGATAAAAAGGGAAAGGGGAACAATATCACGTGGAGAAACATTTTGTGGTCACGACGTATCACATCCATAAAATGTACATTTTTAAAGTTGCTATAAGGACGAGGGAAGAGGGGATGAGATGGAAGAAAAGGAAAGGAAAAGTGAAGGAGACAAAGAAGTTAAGGGTGGACGCTAGAGGCTTGAGGTGTGATATGTCAGGACAAGGAGAATGCATCGGTAATCTTGAGATTCAAAGGGTGTTCGTACAAGGTCGTACAAATTCCACGGAAAAGTTTTAGACATGGAAAGAGAGACAAAGGTCTTATGAGGAAACTTATGAAGGTTTTATCTTTTAGCTCAAAACTGAAAAAATTTGCAAGAGTGTAATCATTGGAAATATCTCGACTAATAGAATGCCTTCGTAAGCTCAAAAAAGGGTTTAGAAGCATGATATACCTTGAAATTTTTGAATACCTCACCTCCTTAATGACACTTTGGGTATGTTACATGAGATGTCATTCATGCCATTCTTCCAACTACCACGTTCCAATACGGGCTCTACAGGTAGTACACATTTTACAACAGGGGAAACAATAATAAAACAACAAAATCCTTCATTTAGTAATCTTGACTCTCCATTTCTTGTTGAGGGAAAGAAGAAACCTCTTGTTGAAGGAAAGAAGAAACGAGTTGTCATAGCCACATTAACATGTGGTCGCCCACCTATAATTTATGATTTCTTTCCACTATTTTGTTATACCCCACCCTTTGACTCCAAACTACATCATTGTTGCACCATTGTATTGGCTCCACTTGCATGTCCATTACTTTGTTTGAAAAAATGTCTAATTTCTATATTGTGTACCCCAACACAATTTCAAATGAATAATTGTCTTTTAAACTTTTGTATTTTACATTTTACCCATTTCCAACCTTGCGGTAAGTAAAACATTTCCAACTCTCCACCTTATAACAACGTACTTTTTGCACCTGTAAAGACAATGGCTAGTATTAATATTATTCTAGAAGAATGTCTTTTACTGCAAAGTGAATGCACTTTTGAATGAAAGCAACTAGCAAACTTTCAATTTTTTTTTACTGATATCCATATTAAATGACCATATATCATGATTATAATGATGGTCTTCATTAATTGGTAAATATTTATTAAAATAATGATGATTTTCATAAATATTTATTAAAATAATGGTGGTGTTCATTGCTTGGTAAATGTTTATTAATAGGGTCAACTTGGTTTCTATTTTAGTAAATGTGTAAATTTACTTAAATGTGCAACTTTTAACTTCTAATTACCAATTTTACATTGTAATTATAATTATAAATTGCAACAAAGTAAGTTTCAATTATAAATTATTTATTCATATTTGAATAAATTGCAAGAAAGTAAGTTTCAATTATAAATTATTTATTCATATTTGAATAAATTGCAAAAAAATAATTTATTGTTTTCAGTATAATATTTAAATTAATACATAGTGATTAGATTTAAATAAATGTAAATAACAAATCAAAATTTGTGGAGAAGTTAAATATTATCATCTTTTATATAATTAAGTTATTATAAAGAAATCCCTTCAATTTTGGAGGATAATTATTTTAACCATAATTTCCTAGAAACTATAATAATAATAATAATAATAGTGATTTATTCATATTTAAATAAATTACAAGAAACTAATAATTATTTTATTCATAATTTCCTAGAAATAATAATAATAATAATAGTGATTTATTCATATTTAAATAAATTACAAGAAGCTAATAATTATTTTATCCATAATTTCCTAGAAATAATAATAATAATAATAGTGATTTATTCATATTTAAATAAATTACAAGAAACTAATTTTTAAGTGATTTTTAATATGATATTTGAATTAATAACAAATAATAATTAAATTTAAGTAAATGTAAATAACAAAATTTTGAAGAAGTTATAATTACATTTATTAAGTTGTTATAATCACATTAGTAATCATTTGAATAATTATTTGGTATCATTTTTATATTTAATTTCATTTAATATTCTTCGGATGGGGTGTCACCAAGCGAATAGTGCTACGGGAAGGTTGAAGGACACATAGCACATGCAAGCCACGTGCTTTGCCACTTATCCATCCTCTCCTAATACTTAATGCAAAGAAATTACTGTCCACATTTCTTTTATCGGGACGAGTACCAACACTAGCTCCTTTACATAGGCGCAGTAATAGCGATGGGATGGGACTACAACAAGTCTCGTAAGGTGAGGTGGCTCCTTCAACTATTTATTACGACATTGGGTTATCCCGTCCATTACCATCTTCTTGCTTCCATTCTACTAAGCTTTGTCCCTCACTCTCAGTCCCCTCCCCCCCTTCATCCCTCTTGTTTCTTTGCATCACTCTGTCCTCCCTCTCCTCATCATCCTCTTGATGTCGAGGCAAAGAGGTAAGTCTAAGCGCAGTCCAGAATGGTACAATACCTATGGGCATAGACGCCAGCGTAACCCTGACCTGCAACCCTCCTTTGCTCATTCTTCCACCATGGGCCTTCCTCCTTTGTCCTCCCCTTGGGATTCCAGGGTTGAATGGTATGATAGTTTGGGCAATTCGCTAGGTTTTGCACCTGGTGATCCTGGATCTTTTCATTGAGTGACTTATAAAGAATTTCATTAAATGAGCATAAATTAAAGTGCACCATTAAAGAAGGAAAAGATCAATAATGAAGAGACATAAACATTAAATATGAACACAAAAAAATTGATAACAGAGTTCGTCCCTAGTGGACTACGTCTTCGGGTCCTGCTCTCAAATGGGTAGGCCTTCTTATTAACTCAACAAAAGAATTTGGCAAAATACATAAGTATACCTCATTCTGAAATCAAGCTATAGAAGTTTTGCTCAGATCAGAAAATAGACAGCACCACTGAAATCATGGCATCGAATTACCCAAAAGTGTCTGTCTTCTCGCTTCGATTCGACTCTGGCATTCCCATGCCCAAGATGAATTATGTCTCGGTTTTCATGCCCTGCGACGTGCAATAAATGCTAAATAATTTGTCTCAAACTACGTTCCCATCCATACCCACACACGCCCTCCCTCCAACACTGGGCGGATTCCTTTTTTAAATAATAAAACTGGCATTTAAACCAATGTGAGGCCGTTGGCCTATTGGTTACAGAGCATATATTAAAGTGTGTATAAGGGGGGAGGTCCCAAGGTCAAGCCCACTAGCCTCCCCTTTTGGCTTGATCGTTGTAATAATATATATATTCAAAGATATGTCGTTCTGCTACTTTGGTGATGGTTCTAGCTGTTGGTCGGTTGCCAGATTTGGCGGGGTCCTGCAAGATTTGGCGAACTGCCAAATCTTATATATTTTTTTTGAAATTTCGATCACGGGTTGTCATTGGGAATTTTCCCACTATCATGTGCCAGCCCATGACTGGGCCACGTGGCAACCAAACATTGGGCCACATCAACCATTGTACCATCACCTTGCCACATCAGCATACAGTCTACCACTCAGCTCGCCACGTCACTGTACGGACTGCCACATTGCGTAAATTCATTGGTCCATGAAATGGCCTAGAAATGCCAAATATGAGTGACACGTGGCAGCCTCTAGTGCTGCCACATCACCATGATGATGTCAACATGTCACATGTCACTGTAATTTTTAAACCTGCGAAGTAAAGCAATGCATATAGATTCTTAAGCAATACATAAATTAATCAATGGCTCATACACAGAGTACATAGAGATTTTATACCGGAAACCCTCAACCGAGAAAACCTTTCTTATTTTCATTATATCGAATTTCACCATTTGCCATACAATATATACAATGTTTTTAGGTATTTCATGGATACCAAAACCCTAATCCCTTAATCTGGGATTAATTTACAAATCCGCTAAAAATAGGGATCGTCAGACGCAGTTGTCGTATCTGACGCGCCCACACACACACACATGAAAAGAATATAACACATACCCAACATTCTCCCACTTGTTGTTTTCTTTGCATCCATGGGTCCAGGGGATTATATAGTCAACAATCCATGGTAGCAATGCCCATTGTTACTCTACACCAGGAGAACTTTTCTGTGCTCACAGACTTTGTCAATGAATCTGCAACATTCTTCAAAGTGTCAACCTTTTCTAGTAACACCTTCTTTTCCTCAACCATGTTTCTCACAAAGTGATACTGAACATCAATATGCTTTGTCTTCAAATGATAAGCTGGGTTTTTTGCTAGGAATATTGCACTCTGACTGTCACACTCTAATCTCACTACTTGTTGTACCAACCCGATACCTGAACACAATCTTTGTAACCATATTGCTTCCTTGCTTGCATGAGTGGTTGCCATGTATTCAACTTCTGTAGTTGAGAGTGCCACTACAGCCTATCTTTTGCTCATCCAACTGATTGCTCCTCCAAATAGGTTAAACACATACCCACTTGTAGATCTTATGTGATCCAGATCTCCAGCCTAGTCTGCATCAACAAAGACATGTATGTCCACCACTCTGTCTAATCCCGATCTTCCTTGGTAGCACAATCCATAACTGGTGGTGCCATGAAGATACCTAAAGACCCTCTTTACTGCTATCCAATGCTCCTTACCTGGTTTTGACATATACCTGCTCAAAACTCCTACTGCATGTGCAATGTCCGGTCTAGTACAAACCATTGCATACATCAAACTGCCAATTGCACTGGCATATGGAACATGGGACATGTCCTTTTCTTCTTCCTGTGTCTTGGGACACTGATATGTAGATAAATTTACACCTATAGCAATAGGAACCTTGAACGGTTTACTTTCATGCATATTAAACCTCTACAATATCGTCTCAACATAGTTTCTTTGATTCAACCAGAGTTTCCTGTTTGCACGATCTCTTTTAATCTCCATTCCCAGAATGAAGTTAGCAACACCGAGATCCTTCATGGAAAATTTGGAGGATAGCTGCGATTTCACCTCCTTGATAACATCCATGTTGTTTCCTACCAACAACATGTCATCAACATACAACACTACATAAATGAAGTGATTACCAACCTGCTTGGAATATACACAGTGATCTGCCCTGCTTCTTACAAATCCCAATCCAAGGATGTATGTTTCAAACTTTTGGTACCACATCCTAGGTGATTGCTTCAGACCATATAGTGACTTCTTTAGCTTACATACCAACTCTTTCTTTCCCTTCACTACAAAGCCTTATGGCTGCTTCATGTAGATTTCTTCTTCCATATCCCCATGTAGGAATGTTGTCTTCACATCCATTTGTTCCACTTCAAGATCAAAAGCAACAACAATAGATAAAAGAAATCTAATAGAAGTTAACTTAGAAATAGGAGAAAAAATCTCACCAAAGTCAATTCCCTCTACCTGGGAATAACCTTTTGCTACTAACCGAGCTTTTCATTTCTCCACTTTACCTTGTGCATTAAACTTCTTCTTGAATAACCATTTGCTACCAACCAATTTTCTTCCAGCTGAAAGCTCAACTATATCCCATGCCTCATTCTTATCCAAAGCATCCATTTCTTCAACCACAACCTTCTTCCAGAGTTTACTATCCTCTGAATTCACTGCTTCCCTGACAGTTCTGGGATCATCATCAGTAATAGATAAAGCAAAATTGGAATGGAAATCAGGTGGACTATACCTTTCTAGTTGCCTTCTATCTCTCACTAATCTCCTCAATATTGGGGTATGAGGTTCTTCTTCTTCTTCTTCTTCTTCTGCTTCCTCTACTTCCTCTTCTTCAGATGATTCGTATTTTGCATCATCCAAATCAAGCTCTATTTTCTTAGGTTCATCTTGCATTGGTAGGAATTCCTGTTTGGACACATCTTTTACCTCTCTGAAAACAACATCTCGACTGTAAACAATTTTCTTGGTTTCTGGGTTCCAAAGTTTATAACCTTTCACACCATCTTTATAACCAATAAAGATACACTTTTCAACTTTATTATCCAACTTATTCCTATTTTCCTTTGGAACATGTACATAAGCATCACAATAAAACACTCTAAGATGTTGAAGAGAGGGTTTCTTTCCAAACCATACCTCGTGTGGAGTTTTATCATCTAACGCCGATGAAGGTGATCGATTGACCAGGTAACATGATGTACCCACTGCCTTTGCCCAGAATTCTTGTCCTAACCCGACACCGCTGAGGATTCTCCTTGCTTTGTCCATCAGTGTCTTGTTCATCCTTTCTACAACTCCATTCTGTTGAGGAGTGTATAGAGTATTCTTCTGCCTTGCTATACCACACTTCTTACAGAATTATTAGAATTCATTTCCGCGGAATTCTCCACCATTATCTGTTCTCAATACCTTTATTTTCTTCTTTGTTTGATTTTCTACCAGAGACTTAAACTCTTTAAATTTATCAAATACCTCAGATTTCTTTCTAAGAAAATAAATCCATGTGTTCCTTGAAAAATCATCTATGAATGAAACATAATACACAGATTTACCTAGGGATGGAACAAGAAC
>ML788029.1:98708-114469 GCA_009831015.1 Picea engelmannii | reverse complement strand
TAAGGACTCCCCAACACTATGCCACATATATCAAGTGATACAACATCCAAATCCACTTCATCAATAGACTTTGAAGCAATAAAAAATCTGACCCTACATTGTTTGGTGACATTAAGTTTTTCTTTATCACATACCCAACCAAAAGGATATGAATTTGGATGTGGTTTCGTTTCAAGACCCATATTTTTGACAAGTGCTTCAGATATTAAGTTTACTTGGGAACCCAGGTCAAATAATGTATATATCTTAGGGTGTTTAGATACAATTCTTATGTGAAATAATTCATTCCTCTTTCATTCATCATCATGATATTCATTCTTGGAATTTGAACTGGCATGAAGGGAATCTTTACCTTGCACTCCAACCGCTGTGATATTTCCTTTGTCTCCTGAATCAAAACCAAGATCTTGTTGCACTGTAGCAACGGTTTTTGTCTTCCCCTTTCCACCAAATTGTTTTGGTCCCTTCCCTGGATGTAGTTTCCAACATTGTTCATCGTCATGACCGATTTTCTTGCAATGAGTGAAAGATGGATTTCATCCTTCTCTTGTCACTGTGGCGGTCTTCTTTTTCTTCCTTTTAAACTTATTAAAAGGCTTATGTGGGATATTGGAAGGTTTCTTAGTGGGATATTCTTTAACATGCTTTCCCCTGTTCTCAAGGTGAGTGGCTTGAACACAAACTTCGTCAAGACTGGTGGGGTTAAACAAGAGAAAATTATGACAAATATAACTGTGAAGTGCATGAATATACTTCATTAAAGTTTCATAAGAATACAAAACAATGTTTAATGAAAAAGATTTCTTCCTAAATTCTTCTATGAAACTTTGTATAGTTTGACCTTTACTTTTCCTTAAAGTTTTCCATTCCATCATTGCTTTATGTAAATGACCCAATGGAAAAAATTGCTTCCTTATCGCTGATTCAAATTCCGACCATGAGGAAAGAAGATTACCAAACTTACTTATGTCCTACAGTTTGCTATCCCACCATACGAGAGTGGTGCCTTCCAACCGAAGAGAAGCCAATTGCACTTTAACTTCCTCTTCATCAATATGTTGAACATGACAATATACTTCGACCTGTCAGATCCAATTATATAGCTTCCCAGGTTTAACATCTCCATTAAACATAGGTTAAACAAATTTTACATCAATCTTTAATAATGGTTTCTTAAAAGAGGCTTTATGACTATAACGATGAGAATGATGAGAATGCTCAGAGGAAGAAGAACTAGAACTTGATGGTGAAGATGGAGGCTCAGGAGGGTATCCTCCATCCTCTTGATTTACCGAAGCATCATCCTCAATATGTGATTCCTTTTCCTTCACTTTCTTCTTCATCCTCTTCTCATAATCTGCATACATCCGTTCGACCATTTTTGACATGCAATAAAAGACCATGTGAAATTTTTTCTCATGTTCATCACGCTTGTCTTCTTCTGCCATTTTCTTCCTTCGAGATGTATGGCCAACTTCGGGATTGAAAGTATTAAGAGTTCCTTCACCCTTCTTATGCTTGGCCCTAGTAAGCATTCACACTCAACAATTTAAGTCAAAGACAATTGCTCTAATACCAACATGATACGGGATCTTTTCATCGAGTGACTCATAAAAAATTGCATTAAATGAGCATAAATTAAAGTGCACCATTAAAGAAGGAAAATCTCAATAATGAAGATACATAAGCATCAAATATGAACACAAAAAACTTGATAATGGAGTTCATCCTTGGTGGACTATGTCTTCGGGTCCTGATCTCAAATGGGTAGGCCTTCTTATTAACTTAGCAAAATAATTTGGCAAAATACATAAGTATACCTCATTCTGAAACCAAGTTGAAGAAGTTTTGCTCAGATCAGAAAATAGACAACACCATTGAAATCATGGCATCGAATTACCCAAAAATGATTGTCTCCATGTTTTGATCCGACTCTGACACTCCCAGGCCCAAGAGGAATTATGTCTTGGTTTTGTGCCCTGCAACATGCAATAAATGCTAAATAATTTGTCTCAAACTGTGTGATAGTTTGTACCCACGCACACCATCCCTCCAGCATTGGGTGGATTCATGTTTTAAATAATAAAATTGACATTTAAACAAATGTGAGGTCATTGGCCTATTGGTTATAGAGAATATATTAAGGCATGTATAACGGGGGAGGTCCCAGGGTCAAGCCCGCGGGCCTCCTCTTTTGTCTTGACTGTTGTAATAATATATATATTTAAAAATATGTCATTCCACTACTTTGGCGATGGTTCTAGATGTTGGTCAGTTTCCATATTTTGCGGGGTCCCGCCATATTTGTTAGACCCGCCAAATCTTATATTTGTTTTCAAAATTTCGATCATGGGTTGTCATTGGGCATTTTCCCACTGCCACGTGGCAACCCATGACTGGGCCACGTGGTAGCCAACCATTGGGCCACATAAAAAACTATACCATCACCCTACCATGTTATCATACAGTCTGCCACTCAGTTTCCAACTCAACTGCCATGTCACTATACGGACTGCCACGTGGTACAATTTCATTGGTCCACAAAATGACCCATAAATGCCAAATATGAGTGACACGTGGAAACCTATGGTGTTTCCATGTCACCATGACACATGCCACCTCCTACACATGCCACGTATGTTGTACAAATTCTGACGTTAGCAATACGAATGCTGACTCATTCCCTTGCTGACTGGGCTAGGTTGACTAAACTTTAACCGTGAATATCTTTCGATCCGTAACTCCGTTTGAATATTCATTTGCACCGTTGGAAATCTTGCGATGCTCTCTTCGTGATGATGTCATTTTCACTGAGTTTTGAGAAATTTGATTTTTTTCTCTTTCTATGTCTACTGAGGCCATTTTGAGCATCCTAAGTTGCTTTTGCGAGTTCTGAGTTGTTCTTTGTCCTCTCTATATCCTTTTTGGATTACTTGAAGCCATTGAGAATGAGCCATTGAATCCAAAGCATCCCACCCACTCGGTTACTCCTCTGAATGCCCCACCTAGCCATTTTGCCTCCTTCGTTGAGACTGCAGTCCCTTCACCTTCACCTTCACCTATCTGTGCACTTTGCGAAGAACACTTGGGGCTTCAGAGCGCTATGGATATTTTATTGGACCTCATTTTTGAGGTTAGGTGAGACTTGGAAGACCTGCTATTTAGATTCGAGTTGTGGACGCGACGCGAGGAGCACCTTGAGGCGTTGTTGTTGGCTCTCCTCCCCAAGACTCTAGCTCTAGATATAATGGCCCCAGCTTTGGAACCAGTGACAAATGAATATGGGTAGTCGACCCAACCGACTTTGTGCTCAACTTGATGGCTGGGGTCTCAGGTTCTTAGTTTAGTTTTTGTCGATGGCGTTTTGGATATCCTCTTTTGAATTAGCCCTGTGTGGCTTAATTGTTTATAGACATATCACTAGGCATAGAAATTTTGATATGGATTGTGACATACACTCAGTTTCTAGACATTGTTATTGCTTGACATGTGGCTGCATTGGTTTCCCACCTGGGTGATGCATCCACCACCTCACTTGTTTAGGCATAAAACTATATATTTTTTACTGTGACAGTTCCTTTTAATATAACCTCTTAGTTTAATATTTATTTAAGGTTAAAACTTTCAATTTAATTTAATAAGGTAAAAGAAAAGGAAAAACATTAGAAAATAAAATATATAAAAAGAAGAAGGTGAAAACACATCTCAAAGGACTACATAAAGAGAAAAACAAAGTTACCTAAAATAAGGAAAAAACCATTGGAAAGCACTAGTGCAATGAAATGGGGAATAATGAATAAAATCACAATGGATGAGGTTCCCTCATTGAATTTTGAAGCTTTGATGAAGCATTTCTAACACTCAAGGTCACAAATAAATGTTTGATGGGCACTAGGTCATGGGGATCATTGGATCTATGATGTCTCGTGTTTTTATCATTGTAACTTGGGAGTTGGTCATGGTGCCTTTTCCTATTAGTATCAAAGTACTAAAAGTAATACATAATCAAATGTTTGTCAATTGGATTTAGGTTGGGTGGTTGGGAGGAATGATTGTTATCCTCTCCACCCGGGTTCAATTCCTGTAAGTGACATGTTGAGCTCATAATGAGTATATTGTTGTAATGAATTTGATCATTGTTGTTGATCGACCTTTGTGCCGTAAATACTCTAGGGTTTACCTTGGGTACCATCCTCTATATGAGGGGACGTACTTAGGGGTTTTCCCCAGCTTTGTAACTTGGAAAAAAATACATAATCAAATGTTTCTATGGGGAAATTGCCTATGGTGCACCATGGGAAAATTTGATACATCACCCATAGCCATGCATTATTATCTTGTCCCATGTTATAAATTTTTTTCCTTGCTAGGAGCCAGAGAAAATTTGAGACCTTTGGCCAGAGCTCCCAACTCCATACTTGCTACCGTATCTTTTCTCTATGCAGGTGATTGAATTTGGCTTCTAGAGAATAAGATTCCTTTACCTTGAAATTCCCATCCCCTTAGTTTCCCCATCCAATAATGTATGTCCCTTATCTAAGTTTTATTTTCCTTCCCCTTAGACTGATTTCTAGGATTCTAAGTGAATCTTCGATCAATTCTATAGGTTGATTGAAATCTAGACTATTCTCCCAATATTGGTTAATTTTGAACAATCCTAAGGCCTGAAGTGTTATCCTTTCTTCTTGCAAGGAGTCTTGCATTCCCAATATGATCCCCTACTACCAAGAATCATCCAAAATTCATGTGGGCCCCGTTGGGGTAAGTTGGTACATCAACTTCCCAGGGTCGTAATTTTTGCATACGATCTCTGTTTTAGGCGCACAGTAACCCATTTGAAAGGTTTATCCAAGGAATACGCATTATGTAATCACACTCTAAATTTATCTATAGTGTGACTATGGCAAGCCCAAAAAATGTTTTTTAGGGCCTCAAAACAACCCCAGAAATTCAGGACCTGAAAAACTAGGAAAATAACTGCCAAAATGAAAACTAAAACTGCCAAGATGAAATTTTTATGTGAGATAGATGGAATAGGTGGGTGGCCACCAATATCCACTAGGATCAATCCTCCTCCCTTATGAAGCAATGGTATCCATTGCATTGAGTGCCCCTATCAGATGAGGAAATTTCTGTTGAATTTGGCCTCAGGTGGGCCACTTTCCTTGGTGCAGGAGCTACCCTACTTTGACAACATGATAAAGATGAAAATTTTGTTGGCGAGTGCCCTTGGCCTATGTGTCCATGATCTGATCAGTGGATGCATGTTCCATCTAGCCAAGGTTGAGATCTGTCAGTGTCAATTGTTCTGCTACCACTAAGGTGTCCAATAATGGTGTAAAGTATGGCCGAAGGAGGTCCATATTAAATAATAGGTGCAAGCCAAGGAAGGGGGGAATGTTAAGCTCAAAAGAATTGTCACCCACATCCTTGGTGATGGTATAAGGTCCATAGCGGAGTGGACAAATATTCCTATGGGATCATGTAAGGCGTTATTTCTGCAAGTGCAACCAAACTTTATCTCCCACTTGAAACTTGTATGGCACCTGATGTTGATCATGGCACTGCTTGTACTTGGCATTGGAATTATGAAAAATATCTTGAACCTATTGGAAGATGTGATGGATTTGTTCAATGAATTGGGTGGATTTGTCGGATTCATTTTTCACATGGGATGATTCTTCTTGTGTGGATGAAAGGGGTAGTGCAACATCCATGGGACCCAATGGTTGAAATCCAATCCCACCTAAAATGGGATGTGGTCGGTTGAGCTATGTATGGCTCTGTTGTAACTGTGTTGAACATAGGGAAGAATCTCATCCCATGTGAACAGAATCTTGGAATTGTACATGCACAAAATATGCATGATCATCCTATTGAAGACCTCGGTTTGGCCATCTATTTGGGGGTGGAAGGTCATGGATTTGGTGAGCTTGGTGTCCAACCATGACCAATGGATCGACTAGAATGTGCTGAGGAACCAGTTTTCTTGATTGGAGATGATGGTTTGTGGTATCCCAAAATGTACCCACACTCATTCGAAGAAGAGTTTGGCGGTGGCCTCTTTTGTGATTCTCTTTTTGCAGGCAACCCTAATCACCATCTTGGAAAACTGATCAACAGTTACCACACGAACAGAGTCATTTCATTGCTTGGTTGAAGGAAGGCTCGACATCTAGTCCATCGAGATGGATTCCTAGGGCTAGTCAGGAGTAGGAAGAGAGATGTACATGCCTTGTTTCTTAATGGTCAGTTTTGTAATGCTGTAGGTTGTGTAGGATTTGATATAGTTGCTGACATCCTGTCGGAGTTTCGACCAGTAGAAATGTTGCTGCAACACTTCCACTGTCTTCTCTATGCTGAAGTGTCTTGCCAATTGATTGTAGTGAGCTTCCCAAATTAGCTTCACGCACTTTCTTGATGGAACACATAGATGACCTAGAAGACACAATAACCTCTCCTACAGATGAAAATCAATGACAGTTGTGTTTGTGCCCAACATATGGTAGGTAGTGGTGAAGTTCATATCTTTCTCATAGAGTTGGGGCCAATCGTAGGTATCATGTTCATAGAAGTGTAGTATTGTGGTTAGTGTGGAAACTGGAGGTTGGTTGAGGTAGTCAACGATGCAATTGGTGCTCCCTGTATTATACTTGATGTTGAGATGGAACTGCTACAAGTATGTGAACCACTTATGATAGAGGACATTCTGCAAGTTTCCTTGTGTCTGCATGAACTGTAGAGGCCTATGACCAGTGTGGATGGTTGTCTCCTTCCCAAGAATGTAATGCCTCCATTGGTAGAAGGTTTGTATAATGGAGTACATCTCTTTGTAAGTGGGGTACTTACAAACTATATCTGATAGTGTCTCACTATGATAGACCACGAGATGTCCATGTTGAGTGAGAATTGTGCCCACAACATAGTTTGAAGCATATGTCTCAATCTCAAATGACTGTTGCAGGTCGGGTAATGAGAGCATCGAGGATGAACACAAGCATCACTTCAAATCATCAAACTCTTTTTGTTGTGACTGGACCCACACAATTTTTTTCTTTACACCGCCCCTGGTCACTTGGATAAGGACCCATGAAATGTGGGAGAATCCCAACATGAACCTGCAATAGATATTGGCAAGACCTAAGAAGATTCATAGCTAAGTGAGTGTGGTTGGGGCTGGCCAATCATGGATGACCTAGATTTTGGCTAGATTGACATGCACCCCATGCTCATAAACAATGTAGCCTGGGTACTGGACCCTTTTCATGCCGAAGGAGCATTTTTTCAAATTTGCATATAGCTTGTGTTGTTGTAGAGTGTGCAGAACCTGTTGAATATGCTACAAGTGTTCAACCCAATTCTTGTGGAAGATGAGGATGCTATCCAAATACACTACCAAAAAAGAATTGGTGAAAGGCCACAAGATATCATCCATCATCCTCATGAAATTTGTTGGGGCAATTGTCAAGCCAAAGGGCATGACCAACCATTCAAAAACACCTTCTTTGGACTTGAAGGAAGTCTTCCATACATCGGTCTTCTCTATTGGAACCTGGTGGTAGCTGGACTTTAGATAAATCTTACTGAAGTATTTGGCCCCCTTGAGTTGGTCAAGGAGATCGTCAATTTGGGGAATTGGGTATCAGTTCCTAAATGTGATTTTATTTAGAGCCTGATAATCAATGCAGAGTCGCTATGACCCGTTTTTCTTTTGCACAAGCATGATAGAGAATGACGATAGACTGGGCCATTCGGTAGAGGTGCACCAGGGGTCAGATCGATTGAGTGCTTGACCTGACAGTGCAGAGGTAAACCAGTGGGTGAGGAGAAGATGTATTTGTATTCCGCCATGATCTTATCCACTTGATTTTGTTTCATAGAGAGACCTATATCAGATTCCATGGATGTGGTTGCAACCTTCCACTTACTCTGAGCATGAATCATGAAGAAGACAAACTTCTCGGTCTGAGAGATGACCTTCTTGCATTGCTTGTTAGAGATCAAGGTAATGGCGGTAGATGGGACTACCTCTGGTATCCTCTATAATCTTTTGTCCAAAGTAATAATAAAACTACGAGGCCTAGACTCATATATGTAATGCCCCTTTCCAAATAGGATATTCAGAGAGGAGGCTTATTAGTCTAAACTGTCTCGTTAGACTATAGCCAGGGCCAGAAAAAGGGGTAAACAAGGCTACTAGAGGTCACTCCAGTCGAAGGTGTTATGTTCGGAAAGTGGCATTGAGCTAAAAGTGGATAAAAGCGCTTTTAAATCATTAAGAGATAAAAATAGAACAAACAAGTTGAAATTAGAAGTCAATAGTAAATTAGGGTTTCAACAGTGAATTAGGAATTGAGAAAACTATAAGAGAAGGGTCAGCAACCTAATTGAGATTATGCAGATTATGATTTGTCAGTAAGAATTAAGGCGCATCTCAGGAGAGATAGTTCAGTGGATTCCAGGAGGAAGACACCAGTTGGTTGATTTCGGTGTTGAGAGACACACCCTAGTCACCGGGGAGATCATGCAGGTTTTCCATCATTCTTCAAAAACAGTGATGCAGGGTCCCGCAACAAAGGAACACTTATTTAGGGTGAGGGTGTAGCTTCGGAGGAGGTTCCATGAATCGACTCACCCCACACAAGGAGAGTTCAAAGATTCCACTCCGACCCATTTCGAGAAGAAGGCAAGGCACATCTTTAGCCTAATTTCTCGTCTAATTCCGACGGTGGAATCCCTAGGGCGCGTTTTCCCTGAGAGGGAGAGGCACATCATTTAGTTTCTTTTGTATTCTGGCGAAGATATATTTTGTCCTTGATCTAGCCGAGCGATTCATTGTAATTCAATTGTATTTGACATTTGTACTCCAAGGAGATTTCATAATATGATTTTGCCATCTTTTGTCGCCACTATTATTATTTGAATGCTCATTTGTTTGCTGTAAAAAACTAATCCTACACACATTAACAGTGTTTCCTAGACTAGCCAAGTCAGGAACATTACAGTGGTATCAGAGGTTTAGTCCTGTCAGCCTGTGACTAAAGACGATGAGTGTAGCAGAAGACCCAGATGGTCGTGAGCACAAAGGGGATGAATATGTCACTTATGACAAGTGTAAGGAAAGAGGGTCAAAGCTTGACTTTCCTCTTTTCCATCCCAACTCAGAGGAAGAGGAAGAGACACACATGGAAGTAGAGTGTGAGGCTGAGTGAGAGGAAGAAAGGACGCTAGGAGATAGATATGAACAATTAGAGGGTAGTGGTAAGACCCCCATGGAGCCAAAGAAAACCTTCATGAAGGCTATCCGCGATAGGGTAGCTAGTCAGTGGGACATGACTCAATCCTTGGTGTAGGCAGCTGACAGATTGGCTATAGTGGGCACCCCAGACACACAAGCCCCACATGAAGCATAGAGGAAATCGGGGGTAGGTAGTAGACCCCAATCTCCTACTCGTTCATACACCCCTTCGAGTAGGATTCCCAGACCTTTGTTTCCCAGTTTCGAGAGAGAACCCCCAGTAGAAGCACAACTACCAATGGCACAGAGGCCGCCCACTCATGCAGAGGACATTGCAGAGTACAGGAGGGAGTATGCAGCATTGGGCCATGATTTGCATCAGGACATGACCCTAGTCAAGTATTGTGGACTTGGACTCAGGAACCGCCCTAGAGACCCATAGAGAGGAGGACCACAACAACATCATGAGCATAACATTGATTTCATCCAGAAAGCTGGTAAGCTCACCATACCTTCTTTCGATGGATCATCCAAATGCACCACCAGAGCTTGGGTACAAAAGTTAAACACATACTACAAGCTCAACCAGATTACCAAGCCATAGGCCATCAATTTCACTACCTTACACTTGGAGGGTGAGGCACACAAGTGGTGGCACCATGGGTTGGTGACATTGGGTCACAATCACATCACCTCCTATACAGAGTTCATAGAGAGACTCATGGACAGGTTTGACAGGAGGAATCCCAAGATCCACTTCAGGGATCTAGCCCAATTGCCACAAACTAGCACAACAGAGGCATTCATCATGGTGTTTCAATGAGTATCCATGGCAGTGACAGATATATTAGAGCCCAAGTTGATCATGCTATTCACAAAGGGGATCACAGAGCCTTTGATATGATGGGTGAAGGCATAGAGGTTGCCCACCTTACATGATGCCATCCTACGCACTCAAGATTTGGAAGACTTAGTGCCAAAGACTAAACCCTTTTCCAAACCCTTCGTGCCCCAGAAGGATCGAGACAGGAATCCATTAAAAAAGGAATGGAAGGGAAATGAGAAGTTGGATGATGAGACGAGCTGAGAACTTATGAAGAAGAATATTTGCTTCAAATACAGAGACCCTTGGGTCCCAGGTCACAGGTGCATGGGCAAGGGAGAGATTCATTATATTGAGGTGGAAACAGAAAGTGTGGACAGTGAGGAGGAGGAGCATGACATTGGATCCACTAGCAGAGATGAGGAGTCAACACAGGTAGAGGAGTACCCTCCCCATAAACCACTAACATCGATAGGAGCCCACCCTCCTGTAGTTCCATAATCATAGCGACCCTTTTTGGTGTTCCCAGGTATGATACCCTATGGATCAAAGGGACTATTCAGGGGTAGGGATAAATCATCCTGATAGATGGTGGGGCCACCCACAAATTCATTGACGCTTCACTGGTATCGAGACAGGCACTTCAGACAGAGGGGTTTGAGGGGTTTGATGTTGCAGTAGCAGATGGCCACACAGTGGAATGTCTAGATAGAGTTCTAGACTTGGATATAAAGTTAGGAAACTACATAGTGAGAGACACATTTTATGTAGTTGACCTATCTGACAAACATGTGGTGTTGGGAGTTCAGTGGATGATTACCTTGGGAAAAATCACCACCAATTACCAAACCTTGGAGATGGGGTTCAAAGATCATGATGGGAAGAAGGTTGTTCTGAGAGGTATGTCGACAGAAGCACTGAGGACAGTTTCATCCAAGAGGATGGAGAGGATATTCAGACATGGGGAGGTATCATATTCCACAAAATTCTTGATCACTACGTGAAATGATTCAGAGGGCCGGCAATAGTATCACACAAAGATCAAGAATTTGTTGGGAAGACATCAACAAGTTTTTGGGTCGATTTCACCAGGGAGACCACCTGACAGGCGGTTTGAGGACACCATTGAGTTGGAGGAGGGGGAAAAACCTATGATCACACCCCCCTATCATCATCATATTAGTTTCAAGGATGAGATAGAGAAGGAAATCAAGGAATTGCTAGCGATGGGACACATCAGACCAAGCAACGGCCCATTCGCTTCTTCAGTTGTCTTCGTTCTGAAGAAGGATGGAACCATGAGGATGTGCATTGATTACTGGGACTTAAACAAGAAGACCATCAAGAACCGATATCTTATCCCGTGCATTGACGAATTAATGGATGAATTGCATGGGGCAGTTTTCTTCTCAAATATTGATTTACGCTCTGGCTATCATCATATCAGCATACGAGAACATGACATAGAGAAGACAACATTTCAATGTCACTTTGGACATTTATAGTTCCTGGTTATGCCATTTGGGCTAACCAATGCTCCCACTACATTCCAATCTTGCATGAACCACATATTCAGGGATTAGATGAGGAAATCAGTATTGGTTTTCTTCGACGACATCTTGGTCTATAGAGAGACATGGAAGGAGCATATGAAGCACCTAGATGAGGTATTGAGCATTATGGAGGCACAATAATTATATGCCAAAGAGTCCAAGTGTGAGTTTGGTATGACAGATTTGCTTTACTTGGGCCACATCATCAGTTCATAGGGGGTACAAGTGCACCAGGAGAATATCAGGGCCATTCTGGATTGGCCAACACCCAGGAATGTTACAAAGTTGAGGAGTTTCTTCGGGTTGTGCAACTATTACAGACAGTTCGCCTGGGGTTTTTCTCAGCTTGGAGCACCATTGGAAGATCTTACCAAGCATGGGGATTTCATCTAGACTGAGGAGTCACAAAAATCCTTTGGCCACATGAAGGAAGTCATGGGCACTTGTCTAGTGTTGGCATTACCATATTTCACCTTGTAATTTATACTAGAGTGTGACGCATCCGACGAGGGTATTGGGGAAGTTTTGATGCAGGGAGGACACCTCATTGTATTTGAGAGCAGGAATCTTAGTCATCCTGAGAGGTTGTACTCCATTTATGACAAGTAAATGCTAGAAATCATGCATGCCTTGACAAAATTCAAGAAATATTTGGTGGGCAACAAATTCGTGGTCAAGACAGATCACAACATCTTGAAGTATTTTCTTGAGTAGAAGGACCTCAGTGAGCGCCAAAATAAATGGGTGACAAATTTATAGGAATTCAACTTTGACATAGATTATGTCAAGGGGAAGAAGAACATTGTGTCCAACACATTATCGAGGAGACCTGCGGCATGTTCTCTGATGGAGATTTCGACAAATTGGAAATCCCACTTGTTAGTGGAATATTCTAAGAACAAGTTCGCTTGTGATATTATGAATGGGAAAATACAGGATGACAGGTATAGGGTCATTGATGATGTCATATTATACAAGGACAGAGTCTACTTGGTGCCGGATTCAGGGCTCAAGAAGAATGTCCTCACAATAGTTCACGATTCACCACTAGCAGGCCAACAAGGGTTTTTCAAAACCTACAGATAGATCATGGAGAGGTTCTCATGGAAGGGCCTCAAACAGGATGTTATGAGATAGATCCATGAGTGTGTGACTTTCCAACAAAACAAGTCAGAGCATGCTCTTTCAACAGGGCTACTTCAGCCACTCCCAATTCCAGAGCAGAAATGGGAGAGTATATCGATGGACTTCATCACAGGCCTACCCAAGGTCTAGGGTAAGAATTGTATCTATGTAGTGGGCGACATATTGACCAAGTTTTCTCACTTATATGACATACTGACAGAGTACAACACAGTTCAGGTAGTCGAGATATTCTTCAGGGAGGTCTTCAGAATTCATGGGTTACCAAGGAACATTGTCAGTGACTAGGATAGTTGGTTCATAGGGACTTTCTGGAGAGAGTTGTTTCAGTTGGTAGGGAAAGATATGACACCCAGAACCAACTATCACCCTCAAACAGATGGGTAGACCGATATTGTCAACAAGTGGGTTGAAGGATATTTGAGGAACTATGTAGGTGGACAACATAGAACATGGGTAAAGTGGCCTCATTTAGGAGAGCATTTCTACAACACCACTTTCCACATGTCTATTGGTATGACACCCTTCCAAACATTGTATGGATATGATGCTCCCTCTTTGGTAGACTTGGTTTTTGGGGAGAGAAGGGCTCCCAAGGCCAAGGATTAGATCATAGAGAGTTAGGAGATTCTCAAGTTGCTGAAAGAGAACCTACAGACGACACAAAACTGACAGAAGATAAGTGTAGACAGACAAAGGATAGAGAACAACTTTGAGGTTTGGGATTTGGTTTTCTTGAGACTCCAACGCTACAGACAATCATCTTTGAAGAAGAGTGGTGCCGAGAATCTCAAGCCCATATTTTATGGGCCTTACAGGATCATGCACCAAGTAGGCGAGGTTGCTTATGAGTTAGAGATTCCATAGGGGAGAAAGATTCATAACATGTTCCACGTATCTTGACTAAAAAATGCAGCGGGAAAATTCATTAGCACATCATAGGAGCTCCCCCCCTTGGATGAGGAGGGACAATTGGAGTTGGTTCCAGAGGAGGTTTTGATAAAAAAATCTCTGATGAAAAAAGGGATTTGAACCAACTCCAACTGTCCCTATTCGGGAACTGGAAGCTCAGTCATCTTGAGAGGTTGTAATCCATTTATGAAAAGTAAATGATGGAAATCATGCATGCCTTGACCAAATTTAGGAAATATTTGGTGGGCAGAAAATTCGTGGTCAAGACAGATCACAACAACTTGAAGTATTTTCTTGAGTAGAAGGACCTTAGTGAGCACTAGCAGAAATGGGTGACGAAGTTACATGAATTCGACTTCGACATAGGGTATGTCAAGGGGAAGAAGAACATTGTGGTCGATGCACTATTGAGGAGACCTGTGACATGTTCTCTGATGGATATTTCGACAGATTGGAAATCCCACTTGTTAGTAGAATATTACAAGAACAAGTTCACTTGTGAGATTATGATTGGGCAGATACAAGATGACAAGTATAGGGTCATTGGTGATGTAATATTCTACAAGAACAGAGTCTACTTGGTGCTGGATTCGGGGCTCAAGAAGAATGTCCTCACATCAGTTCATGATTCACTGCTAGCAGGCCAGCAAGGGTTTTTCAAAACCTATAGAAAAATTAGGGAGAGGTTCTCATGGAAGGGCCTTAAACAAGATTTTATGAGACACATCAGTGAGTGTGTGACTTTCCAGCAGAACAATTCATAACATGCTCTTCCAGCAGGGCTACTTCAGCGACTCCCAATTCCATAGTAGAAATGGGAGAGTATATTGATGGACTTCATCACAGGACTACCCAAGGTCTAGGGTAAGAACTGTATCTATGTAGTGGTCGACAGATTGACCAAGTTTCCTCACTTTTATGCCATATTGACATAGTACAACGTAGTTCAGGTAGTCGAGCTATTCTTCGGGGAGGTCTTCAGACTTTATGGGTTACCAAGAAACATTGTTAGTGACCAGGATAGTCAGTTCATAGGGACTTTCTAGATAGAGTTGTTTCAGTTGGTAGGGAAAGAGTTGACACCCTGCACCAACTATCACCCTCAAACAAATGGGTAGACCAATATTGTCAACAATGGGTTGAAGGATATTTGAGGAACTATGTAGGTGGACAACATAGAACATGGGTAAAGTGGCTTTGTTCGTGCTCGAATCGTCGCCGGGTGAGCAAAAATGGGAGCACTGGCATGCCCTGTTGGGCTTGGCAAGGCAGAACAGGATGTTGTGGAGCAAAAGGGATTAATAGAAAACAAAACTACACACAATAATCTAACTACGAACTGAAAGCAAATAACATTACAAAAATAAACAAAAACATCAAACATAAGACAAGGGAGTCGTCAATGGTTTCAAGGCTTGATCTATTAGCGAAACCAGAGCACACGCTGAAGACAGAGATAGGGGTTCCCTCTCCCTCCAGCGGAAGGTCCTTCGGGGCCCTCAACACAATGCTTTCCTTACAAAATGAACAGAATAGAAATGAATGGTGAGAGAACTCTGGATTACACAGCTGATGGACTGGTTATCAAAGGCTAGGCTCTGAATCATCTGGACAGCGTAACTCTGCTTTGAATTCTCTGCTAAAACAATGAGTCTTCACGGCTGTTTATACCATTTTTCCAGGCGGTCACGTAACCAACTTCCGGTGTAAACACGGACCTGTTTAGGGTTCACTTAAGTCATTAATTCACCGAATTTGCAGAGCCGACCCTGATCTGAAGGTCAAATCATCTTGGGGGCCGGTCCATTGGCGGTTGGGATGCCGACTTAAGAAATTAATGCACCGTATTAGCAGATGCGTGGCTTTTTGTGTTGACAGGCGTGCGTTGGGGCGCGCATGCACCCGAAACACATTTTTGTCCCACGCATATGCGCGCGCACCAAGATGCTGTGAAGTGCCCTTCAATTTTTGGTTACTTTGTATAGTTTTTGACCCTTCTGGAATGCTGTGAACTTAATTCAGTGCCATGAATGACTTCATTGCTGTTTTGATGATGTGGAGTTCTTGTCGCCATGTGCAGACGAAATTTCAG
>ML788029.1:44347-84032 GCA_009831015.1 Picea engelmannii | reverse complement strand
ATCTAGAAAAAGCAAGAAACTATCCTAGATTGAACATGTGGGCATGTGTGGGCCCGTTACAAACCTTTAAACTCTCCTAGTTTTCTGATCTAAGAAAGCAAAAATTCAAACACTATTCTAGTTTTGTTGACATGTGGGCATGTGTGGGCCCATTACAAGAATGCGTTTGAAAAATGAAACTAAGAGGGGTCTCAAAAAAGAGCTGTTGTCCTCTCCTAAAAGTTTTGAATTTTTAAGGGAGATGAGATCGTTTTCGCAATCTTTTTCTGATTCTCAAGGTCGCTTGATGGCGCGAGAGAAGATCATACTCAAGATTGTTACTTGCAACTTCTAGTCCCGAATGTGAGTTTAGATGTGATTTGATGTTCCACTTAAATTATGAATCAAAACAAGCCATCCACGTGGCAAAAAGCGAAATAAGGGAAAAATGATTTTAATCCTCCTAAGTGCCTATGTTTGACTATCCTCTTTATAAGTTGAGGGGTCTAAGTGGTGCAGTATTTAGAGCATGCATACATCATTTTTGAAAAGGAAACTGACTTTCCCCACATCAAAACCTTATAATGAAAAAATTTGTTCAAATGCGCGGCTATTAGCATGGACAGGTGCGCGTATGCGCGTGGATTGTATCAAAAAACCAGAGCGCATGAGCGCGTCTGTGGGGTGGGATACTCGCGCGCTTGAGAAAAATCACCGATTCCCTCGATTCTGCTGTGAATCGACCGGGTAACAGGTCGGCGAAATCTGGTTTGAGTCCCTGCAAGTTAAAAACAACAAAAGGAAAGCGAATTAAACCCAATTGAGGGAGAATTTGATACCTTAACTCCCCAGCGGAGTTGCCAGTCTGTTCGTGCTCGAATCGTCGTCGGGTGAGAAAAAATGGGAGCACTGGCATGCCCTGTTGGGCTTGGCAAGGCAGAACAGGATGCTGTGGAGAAAAAGGGATTAACAGAAAAAAAAACTACACACAATAATCTAAGTACGAACTGAAAGCAAATAACATTACAAAAATAAACAAAAACATCAAACATAAGACAAGGGAGTCGTCAATGGTTTCAAGGCTTGATCTATTAGCAAAACCAGAGCACACGCTGAAGATAGAGATAGGGGTTCCCTCTCCCTCCAGCGGAAGGTCCTTCGGGGCCCTCAACACAATGCTTTCCTTACAAAATGAACAGAACATAAATGAATGGTGAGAGAACTCTTGATTACATAGCTGATGGACTGGTTATCAAAGGCTAGGCTCTGAATCATCTGGACAGCGTAACTCTGCTTTGAATTCTCTGCTAAAATAATGAGTCTTCACGGCTATTTATAGCATTTTTCCAGGCTGTCACGTAACCAACTTCCGGTGTAAACACGGACCTGTTTAGGGTTCACTTAAGTCATTAATTCGCCGAATTTGCAGAGCCGACCCTGATCTGAAGGTCAAATCATCTTGGGGGCCGGTCCATTGGTGGTCGGGAGGCCGACTTAAGCAATTAATGCGCCGTATTAGCAGATGTGTGGCTTTTTGTGTTGACAAGTGCGCGTCGGGGCGCGCATGCGCCAGAAACACATTTTTGTCCCGCGCATATGCGCGCGCACCAAGCTGCTGTGAAGTGCCCTTCAATTTTTGGTTACTTTGTATAGTTTTTGACCCTTCTGGAATGTTGTGAACTTAATTCAGTGCCATGAATGACTTCATTGCTGTTTTGATGATGTGGAGTTCTTGTCGCCATGTGCAGACAAAATTTCAGTGATAACAGGCTTCATTTAGGAGAGCATTGCTACAACACCACTTTCCACATGTCTATTGGTATGACACCCTTCCAAGCATTGTATGGATATGATGCTCCCACTTTGGTAGACTTGGTTTTCGGGGAGAGAAGGGATACTAAGGCCAAGTATTGGATCGTAGAGAGTCAGGAGATTCTCAAGTTGCTGAAAGAGAACCTACAGACGACACAAAACATACAGAAGATGAGTGCGGACAGACACAGGATATAGTACAAATTTGAGGTTGGGGATTTGGTTTTCTTGAGACTCCAACGCTACAGACAATCATATTTGAAGAAGAGTGGGGACGAGAATCTCAAGCCCATATTTTATGGGCCTTACAGGATCATGCACTGAGTAGGCGAGGTTGCTTATGAGCTAGATATTCCATAGGGGAGCAAGATTCATAACGTGTTCCATGTATCTTTCCTAAAAAAGGTAGTGGGACAATTCATTAGCACATCAGAGGATTTCCCCCCCTTGGATGAAGAGGGATAGTTGGAGTTGGTTCCGGATGAGGTTTTTGATCAAAACTGAGGAGCAGGGTCATCAAAGAGTGTTTGATCATATGGAGAGGGATTCCAGTAGAGGACACTACATGGGGAAGTGAGCATGTGTTGCAACACCCTGGATTGGTATTGCTTGAGGACAATAAATTTTGGGAAGGGAGGACTGTAATGTACCTTCCAAATAGGAGCTCCAGAGAAGAGGCTTGTTAGTATAAACCGCCCCGTTAGACTATAGACAAGGCCAAAAAAAGGGGTAAATAGGGCTACTAGAGGTCACTCCAATCGAAGGTGATATGTTCAGAAAGTGACATTGAGATAAAAGTGGGTAAAAGCACTTTTAAATCATTAAGAGCTAAAAATAGAACAAATCAGTTGAAATTAGAAGTCTACAATAAATTAGGGTTTCAGCAGTGAATTAGGAATTGGGAAATATATAAGAGAAGGGTCAACGACCTAATTGGGATTATGCAGATTATGACTTGTCAATAAGAAGTAAGGCGCATCTTAGGAGAGATAGTTCAGTGGATTCCAAGAGGAAGACACCAGTTGGTTGATTTCAATGTTGAGAGACACACCCTAGTCAGTGAGGAGATCACGCAGGTCTTCCATCATTCTTCAATAGTAGTGATGCAGGGTCTCAAAACAAAGGCGTGCTTATTCAGGGTGAGGGCGTATCTTCGGAGGAGGTTAAAAAAATAGACTCGCCCCACATAGGGAGAGTTCAGAGATTCCACTTCCACCCATTTCGAGAAGAAGGCAAGGTGCATCTTTTGCTTGGTTTCTTGTCCGGTTCTGATGGTGGAATCGCTAGGGTGCGTTTTCCTCGAGAGGGAGAGGTGCATCATTTAGTTGCTTTTGTATTCCAGTGAAGATCCCTTTTTTCCTCGATCTAGCCAAGTGATTCATTGTAATTCAGATGTATTCGACATTTGTACTCCAAGGATATTTCATAATATGATTTTTCCATCTTTTGTCGCCACTATTATTATTTGAATGCCCATTTGTCTGCTGTAAACAACTAATCCTACACACATTAATAGTGTTTCCTAGACTATCCAAGTCAGGAACATTACAATATACAACATGAAGTTTCCATAAATAAGGTTGGCCCAAAAGAACATCACAAACTTAAAGGGGGGCGAAATCACACAATACCTCATCTTTGAAGGGATTGATGTCGTAGGCCATGAGACATTGTTGGATAATGCAGAGATTGCTCCCTTGGTGGAGCCACCGGATAGTGTACGAATGTGGGTGTGGTGATGTCGGAAGAGACAACTGCTTGATGACCTCTATTGAGATGAGGTTCTTCTGGCTACCACTATCAACAATGAAGTGTAGAGGATTACCCTTCACCCACATCTATGAATGAAAAAGGCACTCATCGAGTTGAACCTTGGTGGTAGTAGAAATGGTGGCATTGGGTTCTGCATCAATAAATCATCCACCATGAATGTTCTTCTCTTAAAGAGATTTACAAGATGACTCTGACCTGACAAAGACTTAAAATACCTTGCTGAAATACACCTCTGATATGTTGCCTCTATTGTTGATATACAACACTGATATGTTGCTTTCAAAAGCTTCCTCTTTATCACAGATATTTGCCACTATTGCTTCACCCTTAACCTGCATATGAAAACTATGTTTCAAAAATGTGTTGAAGAGAGGGTTCAACCTTTTCTTATATAGGCTAAAGAGGGGAAGAGGAGAGGCTCGAAACAGTAACTTGTTTGCATGCTTTAATCATAACTCAACTTCATACTTTAGTTCGAACTTAGAACTTACTTTAGTTTGAACTTAGAACTAGACTTGAGACTGGTATACTTTAGTTCGAAAATAGAACTAGACTTGAGACTTCAGTTACAACTCAACATTATACTTTAGTTCTAAAATAGAACTATACTTAAGAATTTAGTTGCAAATCAACATTACACTTTAGTTCTAAAATATAACTAGACTTAAGATTTCAGTTGCAACTCAACATTACACTTTTAGTTCAAAAATAGAACTAGACTTAGTACTTCAATTACAACTCAACATTACACTTTAGTTCTAAAATAGAACTAGACTTAAGACTTCAGTTGCAACTCAACATTACACTAAACTTAAGACTTTAGTTACAAATCTTGACAAGGCAATTCAAAATTCTCTTCATGGTGGATAATGTTACACATGCTAATGCACTAGATCAATACATTTATATCATTTGCAATATTAGGAATATTGTTTGTTTCTAGATCATAAGAATTTTATATTTAGCCTAACTTTTGCTAGCTACCTTGACTTTTGATCATGGCTCACAAGGTTTGACTAGGCTCACAGAGGTTGTATGTTCCCCTTGATGTTTTCACTAGTCTATCTATGGTCACAGAGGTTGTATGTTCTCCCTGACTTTTGCACTAGACTGTTTATGCTCACAGAGGTTGTACATTCCCCCTGACTTTTTTTATTAGACTCACATAGCATGTCATTTGTCCTGACTTTTTGTTTGACTCATAGAGGTTGTATGTTCCCCCTGGCTTTTTTCAATACCTCACAAGACTAGTTGATTCTCCAAATCTCCCTGGCTAGCCTCAGGGTGGCCCATATGGCCTCTCATTGGAGAATGACTGTTGATGCTACAAAATTTAACACTCCCTCTCAGTGAGGGAGTCATTCTCAGCCACACCAAGCTTACCTCTCAGCTACACAAACTGTCTCGAGGTCAGAGGCCTGGTCAGGATATCAACTACCTGCTCGCTCGTGGCTATGTACCGTAATTTTATAGTTTTTCTTTAGATCAAGTCTCAGATGTAGTGGTACCTCATGTTAATATGTTTTGACATGTCATGAAATATTGGGTTCTCTATCGATTTTATGCAACTTTAATTATCATAGTGAACCACCATTGTCTTGATATTTTCACCAAACAATGCATAAACCAATTTTATGAACCATACTGCTTCCTTACTAGCATCACTTGTTGCAATGTACTCAACCTCTGTTGTACTCTGTGAAATGGATCCTTGCTTTTGGCTTTACCAAGAGATCATAGTGGATACTAAACTGAAGAAGTATCCAAAAGTACTCTTCCGATCCATTGGTCTTCCTTCCCAATCAACATCTGCATACCCATGCAGAAATAAACCACCACTGGATGCATATCTCAGACCATAAGTAATGGTCCCTCTGAGATATCTCAATATGTGCTTTGCTTCCACCCAGTGTCTCTGTCTCAGTTCAGTCATGAACTAACTCATTGCAATCACTGCATAGAATATATCCGGCCTAGTGTGGATCATGTAAATCAATGATCCAATCAACTGCCTATACATGGTGGGATCCACCAAATCTGAACCCGTATCATAATCATGCAACTTCCTCAGGTTGGCAACCATCAGAGTAGATATGTATTTGCAATCCATCATACCAAACCTCTTTAGTACATCCACTATGTATTTTCCTTGTGCCAACAATATCTCGCCCTGTCTTTTCCATACTTCCAATCCTAGGAAGTAATGCATCAAGCCTAAGTCTTTCATCTCGAATTCTAAGGTTATCTCCCTCTTACACTAGGCTATTAGCCCTTCATTTCCTGTTAAAAATAGATCATCAACATATAGGATTAGTATAACAGGTTGGTTACCTCTTACCTTGAAGTACAGATTTGCAGTAGCATCACTTTTCTGAAATCCCAAGATTTTAAGAAATCCATCAATCATGTCATACCAAACTCTAGGAGCCTTCTTAAGACCATACAAGGCCTTCCTTAACTTTCATACATGAGTTCCTTTGCTATGCAGTACAAAACCATCTGGTTGTTCCACAAAGACCTCATGTTCAATCTTTCCATTCAAGAATGTTGTTTTTACATCCATCTGATGTAGATTCCAACCAAGAATAGAGGCTAAAACAATAATAGTTCGAATGGAGGTATACCTAGCTACAGGGGAAAAAGTCTCTTTGTGAAACCTCTGGCTACAAATATTGCTTTGAACTTTTCCACACTTCCATCAACTGCATGTTTTATCTTATAGATCCATTTGGAAGAAACTATTGATTTGTCTTTTTGCTTTGGCACAATGTCCCAAACATTGTTCTTTATAATAGACCTGTATTCCTCAAGCATGTCATCCTTCCATACTTTTAATTTATCTTCTTTTTCAAATGAAGAAGGTTCAACATCACTAATGTTTCTTATTAGTGCAACATAGCCTCCAAACCTATGAGGCCTCTTCCTTTCCCTAAAAGTTCCTTTGGGCGCAGCTATCCTTTCTGCTTCTTGCACTATTTCTTTAAGTCACCTTGGACTCCTTTTGGCTAGAGTTTCTTCAAGAGTTATTTCTAAAAATTCAGTAGGTTCTAGGGGATCATTACTTGGCCCTTCACGAGGTTCCTCCCTCTGATCATCTGACTCTTCATTTTCAGAAGAAGGTGAAGCTGGATGAACTACTTCTGATTCCTGTTGAAGCTCTCTGGATTTCTTAAATGCAACTTCCTCATGGAAATTCACATCTCTGATTACCTGTATTTGCCTCTGACCTGGTACATAAATCCTGTAAGCCTTGGAGTTCTCACTGTACCCCACAAAAACCCCTTTCTTTCCTAAGGGATCCATCGTTTTCCTCTTTTCCTTAGGGACATGAATATACACAGGACACCCAAATATCCTTATATGCCCTACTTCAGGTTTGATCCTTGAGAATACCTCTTCAAGAGTCTTGTCCTTCAAGATAGCATGTGGACACATGTTCTGAATATACATGGCAGTGGAGGTAGCTTATACCCATAAAGAATTTGGCAGATCGTAGTCAAACATCATTGCTTTCGCTGCCTCACAAATAGTTCTATTTTTCCTCTAAACAAAACCATTTTGTTTAGGGTTATATGCCATGGTCAATTGTCTCTTGATTCCTGTTGACTTGTAGAAATCCTAAAACTAGAGAGATTCAAACTCTCCTCATTGTTTGTTCTAAGGATTTTGATGTGTTTCCCTTTCTGCTTTTCAATAAAGGATTTATACTCTTTGAATTTATCAAATGTGTTACTTTTAGCTTTAAGAAAATATATCCAACATTTTATAGAGTAATCATCAATAAAAATGACATAATATAAACAACCACTAAGTGAGGGAGATGACATGGACCACATACATCAGAATGAACCAAATCTAAGATGCCCTGAGCTCTATTGTCACTACTAGGAAATGATTTCTTAATATTTTTACCTAGCATGCATCCCATACAAATTTCATTTTTACTAAGAGAAATAGAGGGCATGCCACATACCATGTTCTGTAGATCTGGAAGAGATTTTTAATGAAGATGTCCAAGTATTCTGTGCCACAACTCGTTGGATCTAGTCACATCATGAGCTAATGCTTGAACTGACCATCCTGACACGATGTACAGTCCTCCACTGCGATTTCCAATGGGTTCTGTTGTACTTAAGTGGCTACCTTTAGCCCATAGTAGTGCCTTCTTGTCATTGAAGATCACCCAATATCCCTTGTCCTCAAGGGTTGCAACTGATAGTAGATTCTTCTTGAGCCTTGGAACATATAATACTTCATCAACATGAAGTCTAGACCCAGATTCAAATCTGAAGGAGATAGAGCCTACTCCCTACTCCCAACCTACTCTGCAAAAGATTTTGTCTTGAAATCTGAAAGGATCTCCTTGTACCCTGTCATGTGCTTTGATGCACCACTATCTACTCACCAAGTTTTCGGCCTCGTGGAAACTGAACTGGATAAGGAAAAAACCAAACAATATTCTTTTCTATTTTATTTATCATTAGAAGGAATTTTCTAATTTCTTTTGGATTCATCATCATCAACAGTTGAGGCATGACGTTTCCCTTTCCTTGGAAATTTCTTTCTAAACCAACAATCTTTAGCAAAATGACCCAACTTATTACAGCTAAAGCATTTAATCTTAGATGTATCAATATTGTTTCCTTTGAATGTACCTTTGGTGTTTGGCTTCTACTGAGACCCTTTCTGGACAGTGCCTTTCTTCTTTCCCTTGAATCTTGATGCTAAATCTAAGTTCTCTTCTTTTGTTGGCTTGCTCCTGGTAGTTGTGCGACTCTCCTCCTTGAGGCAATCATGCCATAAACTCTCAAATGTGGGATGAATATCTCTCCCACTTACACTAGATAAGAAGGTCTCCCATGAAGAAGGAAGACTGTAAAAAATGGCCTACACTAAATCATCATCGTCCACTGTCACCCCTGTGACCAAAAGATGATCTCTGATTTGGGCTATCATGGAATAGAAAGATGCCATTGATTTACCTTTCCCCATCTTCAAATACTTAATCTTGTGCTTAAGTGTCCTCTTTTGACTTGGAGCATGTTTCTCATACAGATTCACCAAGGTATCCATAGAGTCCTTGGCAGTCATCAACAAAGTCATTGCAGGCATTACACTGTCTTTGACTGAGTCAAAGATGATTCACTTGGCCTTTGCTTGAATCTTCTTGAAGGTTATTCTTGCATTATTTGTGGGTTCCTCCACCACTGTGGTCACATAGTGCTCAAGATCATGCTCCTGCAAGATATTTGTTATCCAAAGCTTCAACACATTGAAGTTGGTAGCTCCTTCGAGCCTATCCTTGACCCTGACTGAAATGGAGGATTCCATGGACCTCACATTGGAAACTTAATCAAGCTAGCTTGGATCTGTGTGTACCTACTGCTGCACTTCAACATGTTTAACACACCCCAATCCTTGATACCATGTTAAATTTTGAGCTTGATTTCTTATGCGGATTAATTCTTTTAGTTTATTTAATACTTTTATTCCATCTTAATATACTTCAACAATACCAAATCATAATCGAATAGCAATAACTATGTAGACGAGTAAGCATGTACATCAACAACACATATACCATGGGGAAACCCTGTACAGGGAGAAAAACCACAACAACAATATTACTTTATTGCATTAATAATGTAATATCACTTACAAATATCCACCATGAATTTTCTGCTCTTAAAGAGCTTTCCAAGATGAATCTAACCTGAAAAATACTTAAAATACCTTGCTGAAATACACCTATTATATGATGCCTCTATTGTTGATATACAACACTGATATGCTGCTTTGGAATGATGCATCTTTATCACTGATATGTGCCTCTATTGATTCACCCTTAACCTACATATGAAAAATGTGTTGAAGAGAGGGTTCGACCTCTTCTTATATAGGCTGAAGAGGGGAAGAGGAGAGGCTTGAAATAGTAATCTGTTTGCATGCTTTAATCATAACTCAGCTTCATACTTTAGTTCAAACTTACAACTTACTTTAGTTTGAACTTAGAACTAGACTTGAGACTGGTATACTTTAGTTCGAAAATAGAACTAGACTTGAGACCTCAGTTACAACTCAACATTATAATTTAGTTCTAAAATATAACTAAACTTAAGACTTTAGTTGCAACTCAACATTACACTTTAGTTCTAAAATAGAACTAGACTTAAGACTTCAGTTGCAACTCAACATTACACTTCTAGTTCAAAAATAGAACTAGACTTAGTACTTCAGTTACAACTCAACATTACACTTTAGTTCTAGAATAGAACTAGACTTAAGATGATCCAGGTGGATATTGGTAGCCACCCACCTTTTACGACTGGCTCAAAACAATTTTCTGGGAATTTTGGAAATTTACTATTTTTAGCAGTTTTTAACTTTCGGGGACATTTTTAGGGCCCAAATGAAGGTTTTTCGAGATATAGGTTCTCAATGATAGCCAAATTCATGATTGAGCTCCAAAAATGAAACTCCTCGATGATACCTTTCCAACGAACTATCATACTCCTAAAACGAAGATCGTTTGCAAAAATTATGACCCTGGGAACTTGATGTACTAACTTACCCAAATGGGGCCCACACGACTTTTGGCGATTCATCTCCTAGGCTTAGGTTTTTGGATTTCTAGGGTTTTTTGCATTCTAGTTTATTGTAAAAAATCCTTCAGAGCCTCATTGTATTCATCTTCTTGCGAATGCGAGTAGCCGTCACATTTCTTCTCAGAGATAAGTTGCCACCATTCTAGCGAGTCTTTCACTCTGTATTTTTTACAGTTTATATACATTTATTTCATTAATAGAAATCATGTATTACTATATATCTGTGTTTATGGTTGCATCTCTGATATATTTATATTATATTATTGGATATATGCAATATCTCTGTGCATTTATTTATTATATCTCTTCTCTCATTTCGTGCCGAAAATAATTCAGATTAGTCGTATCAGGGCAGGCTGCTCTTGATCGTTTTTCAGTGCATGTCCCCGACGAGGTCCGAGTATAGAAATTTGGGTCTCGAGCTTGTCTCTCTTGAATACAATCTCTCTTGCACACCCAATAAACCCTCAATGGTGGAAGAAAATAAAAACAACAGAGAGACAATCCTATCAGTCTGTTGCTTGAGCAAGCTCTTATGCGACAGAGGGATGAAATGATGGAGAATTTTTCCCACATCCTTCAATGCCTGCCATTAGCAACAGGTGCATCTTCATCAAGTGACCACTTTGGAAGCACCTCGCCTTTCAAGGTACAAGTTAATTTTGATATTCCTATATTTGAAGGACAAATAGATGCAGAAGCCCTAGAAAAATGGTTAACTTTGCTAGAAGGTTATTTCTCTATTCACAATTTTTTCGGCAAAGAAAAGATCACCTTCGCACTCATTAAATCTCTCCCTCATGTCAAACATTGGTGGGAAACTTACTAGGAGCAAAGTTCCAGAGAGGAGTCTAGATCCAATATGTGGGGCCGAGCCCACTTGGGATTTTTTTGTGGATGCGGTAAAGGAACAATATTATCCCGTTGGAAACTATGAGGATTAGTACATGAGATGGAACACACTATGGAAAGAGAGGGGCCAAGAAGTTCTGGAGTTCACCAATACCTTCCATACCTTGCGCACCAAGCTGGGTATCAAAGACTCCGAACAACATTTGGTTTTGAAATATCGTGGGCCTCTACACAGATACATCCAAACTGAAATGGATTTTCTGGATATCTCATCACTCAGTGCTGCTTATCGATATGTTGTTAAAATTGAGAAGAAATTTAAGCACCAGAACAAACGGGAGTTCGGGTCTACAAATTTACAACAACCAAACTATGACAAAGACAACCCTAAAAGAAAATCTCCCGAAAACCAGTCCAAGCCACAGGAAAAGAAGGGTCACGGGAAGACAAGGAAGGACACATGAAAATGGTGTGATTTTCACAAAAGCCCCTAGAACAACACCGATGAATGTCGTTCAAAATGTTCATTGGTGGCCGAGATCAAATACAAGGAGACAAACCCTGATTCAGAATCTGATTATGAAAATACTGGTAAAGGACAAATCATTGATTCAGACCCCACTGCTATTGTCAAGACCGTATCAATTCAACAAGAAGAACCAACAGATCCTGAAGAGGGGGAGTGTCTTTTTAATTCACAGATGTGGGTGAAGGGGACCCCGCTGCATTTTATTGTTGATAGTGGAAGCCAGACGAACCTCATCTCAACAGAGGCCGTCAAATAGTTGGGATTGTTAACAACACCACACCCGCAACCATACAACATCGAGTGGCTTCGCCAAGGACGAGATCTTTGTGTCATCCAACAGTGTCGATTGTCATATGACATCCAACCCTTCAAGGATGAGGTATTATGTGATGTTTCCCCATTGGATGTTTGTGATGTTCTCTTAGGCCAACCATATATGTGGAAGCACCATGCTATTTATGAGTCTCGACTACGCAGTTTCATTGTTTCTCTGGGGGGTCATCTCTACAGAATACCAGAGGTAGTTCTGACTACTGTTCCACCTAAAAAGTGACGCAAGGTAGTATCTCATACTGCAAAATTTATCTTCTTCACAATCTGTTCAGAAGGAGAACAGAATGACACTGCAACCACTACAACTTTGCCTCAAGCACCTTCTATCGAACAGAAGCAGGTCAACAAGGCTGTAGAAAAATGAAAAGATTCCTTCTGCACATCATCCTCTCATGTATCTCGACTTGTTGAATAACCTAAACCTCAACAGGTTCGTGACAGACTTCCACAATCTAAGCAGTGCGACATCTCTAGCAAGGCAAGCAGCTCACCAAGATGCAGATTCAACAAACGCTTTTCCCACTCCCCAAGAACTCAATGCAATGGAGACCATTGCTTCCTAAGGAGGGAGGATTGATATAGGTGGATATCAGTGGCCACCCACCTTTTCCGACTGGCTCAAAATAGTTTTCTTGCAATTTTGGAAATTTACTATTTTTAGTAGTTTTTCACTTCCGGGGCCATTTTGAGGGCCCAGATGAAGGTTTTTCGAGATCGAATTTCTCAATAATATACACAGGCATGATTTCTCCCCCAAAATGAATCTCCTTGACAATACCTTTCCAACGAGCTATCATATGCCTAAAATGGATATTGTATGAAGTTATGACCTCGAGAAGTTGATGTACTAACTTATCCAAATGGGGCCCACACGACTTTTGGCGCTTCATCTCCTAGGGTTAGGTTTTTGTATGTCTAGGGTTTTTGGAATTCTGTTTTATTATAAAAATGCCTTCAGAGCCTCACTGTAATCATCTTCTTGCAAATGCAAGTAACCATCACATATCTTCTCAGAGATAAGCTGCCACCATTCTAGTGAGTCTTTCACTCTGTATTTTTATAGTTTCTGTACATTTATTTCATTAATAGAAATCATGTATTACTGTATATCTGTGTTTATGGTTGCATCTTTGATATATTTCTGTTATATTATTGAATATACGCGATATCTTTGTGCATTTCTTTATTATATCTCCACTCTCATTTCGTGTCGAAAATAATCCGGATCAGTGGTATCAGAGTAGGTTGCTCTTGATTGTTTTTCAGTGCATGTCCCCAACAAGGTTCGAGTATAGCAAGTTGGGTCTCGAGATTGTCTCTCTTGAAGACAATTGCTCTCACATAGCCAAGAAATCCTCTATGGTGGAAGAAAAAAAAATGACGGAGCAGACGATCCTACCAATCTGTTGCTTGAGCAAGCTCTCACGCGACAGAGAGACGAAATGATGGAGAATTTTTTCCACATCCTTCAATTCTTGCCGATAGAAACAAGCGCATCTTCATCAAATGACCACTTTGGAAGCAACTCGCCTTTCAAGGTACAAGTTAATTTTGATATTCCTATATTTGAAGGACATATAGATGCAAAAGCCCTAGAAAAACGGTTAACTCTGCTAGAAGGTTATTTCTCTATTCACAATTTTTTCGATAAAGAAAAGATCTCCTTCGCACTCCTTAAATCTCACCCTCATGTCAAACATTGGTGGGAAACTTACTGGGAGAAAATTTCCACAGAGGAGTCTGGAATATATGGGGTTGAGCCCATTTGGGATTTTTTTGTGGATGCGATAAATGAACAATATTATCCTTTTGGCAACTATGAGGACCAGTACATGATATGGGCCACACTGAGGCAAGAGAGGGGCCAAGAAATTACGGAGTTCACCAATACCTTCCATACCTTGCACACTAAGATGGGTATCAAAGACTCCGAATGACATTTGGTTCTGAAATACCGTGGGGTTCTACACAGATACATCCAAACTGAAATGGATTTTCTGGATATCTCATCACTCGGTGTTGATTATCCTTATGCTATTAAAATCGAGCAGAAATTTAAGCACCAGAATAAACGGGAATTCGAGTCTACAAATCCGTAACAACTAAAGTATAACAAAGATAGCCCTAACAGACAGTCTCTCGAAAACCAGTTCAAGCCACATGAAAAGAAGGGTCACGGGAAGACAAAGAAGGACATTGAAAAATGGTGTGATTTCCAGAAAATCCGCTGGCACAACACCAATGAATGTCACTCAAAACAATCATTGGTGGTTGAGATCAAAGACAAGGAGTTGAACCCTGATTCAGAATCTGATTATGAAAATACTGGTAAAGGGAAAATCATTGACGCAGACCCCACTATTATTGTCACGATTGTAGCAATTCAACCAGAAGAACCAACAGATCTTGAAGAGGGGGAGCACCTTTTTCATTCACAGATGTGGGTGAAGGGGACCCCGTTTCATTTTATTGTTGATAGCAGAAGCCAGACGAACTTCATCTCAATAGAGGTTGTCAAAGATTTGGGATTGTAGACAACACCACACCCGCAACCATACAATATCGGTTGGCTTCGCCAAGGATGAGATCTTCATGTCAACCAACAGTGTCGATTGTCATACGGGATATAGCCCTTCAAGGATGAGGTATTATGGGATTTTTCTCCACTGGATGTTTGTGATGTTCTCCTGTGACAACTATATATGTGGAAGCGCCATGCTGTTTATGAGTCTCAACCCCGCAGTGTCATTGTTTCTCTAGGGGGTCATCTCTACAGAATACTAGAGGTAGTTCTGACTACTTTTCCACCTAAAAAGTGCCTTAAGGTAGTATCTCATACTGCAAAATTTAGCTTCTTCACAATCTGTTCAGAAGGAGAATAGAAGGAAACTATAAGTATTACAACCTCACCCCAAGCACCTTCTATCCAAAAGAAGAAGGTCGACAAGGCTGCAGAAAAATGCAAAGATTCCTTCCGCACATCGTCCTCATATGTATCTCGACTTGTTGAACAACCTCAACCTCAAGGAAGTTGATGTACTAAGTTACCCAAATGGGGCCCACACGAATTTTGGCGCTTCATCTGCTAGGGTTAGGTTTTTGGATGTCTAGGGTTTTTGGCATTACGGTTTATTGCAAAAAGGCCTTCAGAGCCTCATTGTAATCATCTTCTTGCGAAGTAATCATCTTCTTGTGAATGCGAGTAACCGTCACATATCTTCTCAGAGATAAGCTGCCACCATTGTAGTGAGTCTTTCACTCTATGTTTTTTACAGTCTCTGTACATTTATTTCATTAATAGAAATCATGTATTACTGTATATCTGTGTTTATGGTTGCATCTCTGACATATTTATGTTATATTATTGGATATACACGATATCTCTATGCATTTCTTTATTATATCTTTGCTCTCATTTCGTGTCGAAAATAATTTTGATCAGTGGTATCAGAGTAGGCTGCTCTTGATAATTTTTTAGTGCATGTCCTCGACTAGGTCCGAGTATAGCAAGTTGGGTCTCGAGTTTGTCTCTCTTGAAGACAATCACTCTCACACACCCAAGAAACTCTCAATGGTGGAAGAAAAGAAAAACGACGGAGCAAACGATCATATCAGTCTGTTGCTTGAGCAAGCTCTCACGCAACAAAGGGATGAAATGATGGAGATTTTTTCCCACATCCTTCGATGCTTGCTGATAGAAAAAGGCGCATCTTCATCAAGAGGCCACTTTGGAAGCACCTCGCCTTTCAAGGCACAAGTTAATTTTGATATTCATGTATTTGAAGGACAGATAGATGCAGAAGCCCTAGAAAAATGGTTAACTCTGGTAGAAGGTTTTTTCTCTGTTCAAAATTTTTCCGACAAAGAAAAGATCACCTTCGCACTCCTTATAGCTCTCCCTCATTTCAAACATTGGTGGGAAACTTACTAGGATCAAAGTTCCACAGAGGAATATGGAATATATGGGGCCGAACCCACTTGGGATGTTTTTGTGGATGCGGTAAAGGAACAATATTATCCTGTTGAAAAATGGTGCGATTTCCACAAAAGCCCCTCTCACAACACTGATGAATGTCACTCAAAACAATCATTGGTGTCGAGATCAAAGACAAGGAGCCGAACCCTGATTCAGAATCTGATTATGAAAATACTGGTAAAAGACAAATCATTGATGCAGACCCCACTACTATTGTCGCGATCACAACAATTCAACCAAAAGAACCAACAGATCCTAAAGAGGGGGAGTGCCTCTTTCATTCATAGATGTGGGTGAAGGGGACCCCGCTGCATTTTATTGTTGATCGCGGAAGCCAGAAGAACCTCATCTCAATAGAGGTCATCAAACAGTTGGGATTTTCGACAACACCACACCCTCAACCATACAACATCGAGTGGATTTGCCAAGGACGAGATCTTCATGTCAGCCAACAGTGTTGATTGTCATATGACATCCAACCCTTCAAGGATGAGGTATTATATTATGTTTCCCCACTGGATGTTTGTGATTTTCTCTTGGGCCAACCATATATGTGGAAGCGCCATGTTGTTTATGAACCTCGAACTTGTAGTGTCATTGTTTCTCTGGGGGTTCATCTCTACAAAATACTAGAGGTAGTTCCAAATACCGTTCCACCTAAAAAAAATTGCAAGGTAGTATCTCATACTACAAAATTTAGCTTCTTCACAGTCTGTTCAGAAGGAGAACAGAAGGACATTGCAACCACTACAACCTCGCCCCAAGCACCTTCTATACAACAGAAGCAGGTCGACAAGGATGCAACAAAGCAAAAATATTCCTTCTTCACATCATCCTCTCATGTATCTCAACTTGTTGAACAACCTTAACCTCAACAGGTTCATGACAGACTTCCACAAACTGAGCAACGTGACGTCTCCAGCAAGGCAAGCAGCTCACCAAGATGCACATTCAGGAAATGCTTTTCTCTCTTCCCCGAGAACTCAATGCAACAGAGACCATTTCTTCTTAAGGAGGGAGGATTGATCCAGGTGGATATCAGTGGACACCCACCTTTTCTGACTGGCTCAAAACAGTTTTCTGACAATTTTGGAGATTTACTATTTTTAGCAGTTTTTAACTTCCGAGGCCATTTTGAGGACCCAAATGAAGTTTTTTAGAGATAAAGGTTATCAATGATATTTGAAAGAATGAATGAACCCCCAAAATGGATCTCCTTGACGATACCTTTCCAACGGGCTATCATTCACCTAAAACATAGATCGTATGCAAATGTTACGACCCCGGGAAGTTGATGTACTAACTTACCCAAATGGGGCCCACATGACTTTTGCCGCTTCATCTCCTAGGGTTAGGTTTTTTGATGTATAGGGTTTTGGGCATTCCAATTTATTGTAAAAATTCCTTTAGAGCCTCATTTCAATCATCTTCTTGCGAATGCGAGTAGCCATCACATCTCTTCCCAGAGGTATGCTGCCACCATTCTAGCGAGTCTTTCACTTTGTATTTTTTACAGTCTCTGTACATTTATTTCATTAATAGAAATCGTTTATTACTGTATATCTGTGTTTATGATTTCATATTTGATATATTTCTATTATATTATTGGATATACGCGATATCTCTATGCATTTCTTTATTATATCTCCGCAGGCTGCTCTTGATCGTTTTTCAGTGCATGTCTCCGACGAGGTCCAAGTATAGAAAGTTGGGTATAGATCTTGTCTCTATTGAAGAAAATCTCTCTCGCACACCCAAGAAACCCTCAATGGCGGAAGAAAAGAAAACAATGGAGCAGACGATCCTATCAGTCTATTGCTTGAGCAAACTCTCATGCGACAGAGGGACGAAATGATGGAGAATTATTCCCATATCATTCAATGCCTACCGATAGCAATAGGCACATCTTCATCAAGAGGCCACTTTGGAAGCACCTCGCCTTTCAAGGTACAAGTTAATTTTGATATTTCTGTATTTGAAGGACAGATAGATGTAGAAGCTCTAGAAAAATTGTTAACTCTGCCAGAAGGTTATTTCTGTGTTCATATTTTTTTCTGACAAAGAAAAGATCACCTTCGCACTCCTTAAAAATCTCCCTCATGTCAAACATTGGTGAGAAAATTACTGGGAGAAAAGTTCAACAGAGGAGTCTAGAATATATGGGGTTGAGCCCACTTGGGGATTTTTTGTGGATGTGGTAAAGGAACAATATTATCCACTTGGCAACTATGAGTACCAGTATATGAGATGGAGCACATTGCAGCAAGAGAGGGACCAAGCAGTTATGGAGTTCCTCAATACCCTCCATACCTTGCGAACCAAGCTGGGTATCAAAGAATCCGAATGACATTTGGTTCTGAAATACCGTGGGGCTCTACACAGATACATCCAAACTGAAATGGATTTTCTGGATATCTCATCACTCGGTGTTGCTTATCGATATGCTGTTAAAATCGAGAAGAAATTTAAGAACCAGAACAAATGGGCGTTTGGGTTTGCAAATCCGCAACAACTAAAGTATGACAAAGACAACCCTAACAGACAGTCTCCCGAAAACCAGTCCAAGCCATAGGAAAAGAAGGGTCACGAGAAGACAAAGAAGGACACCGGAAAATGGTGTGATTTCCACAAAAACCCCTGGCACAACACCGATGAATGTCACTCAAAACAATCATTGGTGGTCGAGATCAAAGACAAGGAGTCGAACCCTGATTCAGAATCAGATTCTGAAAATACTGGTAAAGGACAAATCATTGACGCAGACCCGACTACTATTATTGTGACCGCAACAATTCAACCAGAAGAACCAATAGATCCTGAAGAGGGGGAGCACATTTTTCATTCATAGATGTGGGTGAAGGGGACCCCACTGCATTTTATTTTTTATAACGAAAGCCCGAAGAACCTCAGCTCAACAAAGGTCATCAAAGAGTTAGGATTGTCGACAACACCACACCCACAACTATACAACATCAGGTGGCTTCGCCAAGGACAAGATATTTGTGTCAGCCAACAGTGTCGATTGCCATACATCATCCAACCCTTCAAGGATGATGTATTATGTGATGTTTCCCTACTGGATGTTTGTGATGTTCTCTTAGGCCAACCATATATTTGGAAGCACCATATTGTTTATGAGTCTCAACCCCTCAGTGTCATTTTTTCTCTGGGGGGTCATCTCTACAGAATACCATAAGTAGTTCTGACTACAGTTCCACCTAAAAAGTGCCACAAGGTACTATCTCATACTGCAAAATCTAGATTCTTCACAATCTGTTCAGAAGGAGAATAGAAGGACACTGCAACCACTACAACCTTGCCCCAAATACTTTCAATCCAACAGAAGTAGGTCGATAAGGATGCAACAAAATGCAAAGATTCCTTCTGCACATCGTCCTCTCATGTATCTCGACTTGTTGAACAGCCTCAACCTCAATAGGTTTGTGACATACTTCCACAAACTCAGCAACGCGACGTCTCTAGCAAGGCAAGCAACTCACCAAGATGCAGATTCAGCAAACGCTTTTCCCTCTCCCCCGAGAACTCAATGCAATGGAGACAATTGCTTCCTAAGGAGGGAAGATTAATGCAGGTGGATATCGGTGGCCACCCACCTTTTCCGACTGGCTCAAAACAATTTTTTGCCAATTTTGGAAATTTACTATTTTTAGCAGTTTTTAACTTCCGGGGCCATTTTGAGGGCCCAAATGAAGGTTTTTTGAGATTGATGTTCTCAATGATCTTCAAATCCATTATTGAGCCCCCAAAATGAATCTCCTCGACAATACCTTTCCAATGAGCTAGCATACGCCTAAAACGAAGATCATATGTGAAAGTTACGACCCCGAGAAGTTGATGTACTAACTTACCCAAATGGGGCCCACACGACTTTTGGCACTTCATATCCTAGGGTTAGGTTTTTTGATGTATAGGGTTTTTGGAATTCCGGTTTATTTTAAAAATTCCTTCAGAGCCTCATTGTAATCATCTTCTTGAGAATGCGAATAGCCATCACATCTCTTCTCAGAGATAAGCTACCACCATTCTAGCGAGTCTTTCACTCTGTATTTTTTACAGTCTCTATACATTTATTTCATTAATAGAAATAGTATATTACTGTATATATGTGTTTATGGTTTCATCTCTAATATATTTATGTTATATTATTGGATATACGTGATATCTCTGTGCATTTCTATATTATATCTCCACTCTCATTTCGTGCCGAAAATAATCTCGATCAGTGGTATCAGAGCAGGTTGCTCTTGATCATTTTTCACTTCATGTCCCTGATGAGGTCAGAATATAGCAAGTTGGGTCTCAATCTTGTCGCTCTTGAAGAAAATTGCTCTCGCACACCCAAGAAACCCTTAATGGCAGAAGAAAATAAAAATGATAGAGCAGACGATCCTATTAGTTTGTTGCTTGAGCAAGCTCTCACGTGACAGAGGGATGAAATGATGAAGAATTTTTCCCACATCCTTCAATGCCTGCCGATAGCAACATGAACATCTTCATCAAGTGACCACTTTGGAAGCACCTCTCCTTTCAAGGTACAAGTTAATTTTGATATTCCTGTATTTGAAGGACAGATAGATGTAGAAGCCCTAGAAAAATGGTTAACTCTGCTAGAAGGTTATTTCTCTATTCACAATTTTTCTGACAAAGAAAAGATCACCTCCGCACTCCTTAAATCTCTCCCTCATGTCAAACATTGGTGGGTAGCTTACTGGGAGAAAAGTTCCATAGAGGAGTCTGGAATATATGGGGGCCGAGCCAACTTGAGATTTTTTTATGGATGTTGTAAAGGAACAATATTATCATGTTGGCAACTATGAGGACCAGTACATGAGATGGACCACATAGCGACAAGAGAGGGGCCAAGCAGTTCCAAAGTTCACCAATATCTTCCATACCTTCCACACCAAGCTGGGTATCAAAGACTCTGAATGATATTTGATTCTGAAATATCGTGGGGCTCTACACAGATACATCCAAACTGAAATGGATTTTCTGGATATCTCATCACTCAATGCTGCGTATCGATATGCTGTTAAAATCGAGTAGAAATTTAATCACTTGAACAAATGAGAGTTCGGGTCTGTAAATCCGCAACAACCAAAGTATGACAAAGACATCCCTAACTGACAGTCTCCCGAAACCAGTCCAAACCACAAGAAAAGAAGGGTCATGGGAAGACAAAGAAGGACATTGGAAAATGGTGCAGTTTCCACAAAATCCCCTGGCACAACATCGATTCATGTCACTCAAAACAATCATTGGTGGCCGAGATCAAAGACAAGGAGCCGAACCCTGATTCTGAATATGATTCTGAAAATACCGGTAAAGGAAAAATCATTGACGCATACCCCATGACTATTGTGCGACCGTAACAATTCAACCAGAAGCACCAAATGATCCTGAAGAGGGGGAGTGCATTTTTCATTCACAGATGTGGGTGAAGGTGAAGGTGACCCCGCTACATTTTATTGTTGATAGCGGAAGCCAGAAGAACCTCATCTCAACAAAGGTTGTCAAATAGTTGGGATTGTCGAAAACACCACACCTGCAACCATACAACATCAGGTGGATGCAACAAAACACAAATATTCCTTCTGCACATAGTCCTCTCATGTATCTCGACTTATTAAACAACCTCAACCTCAACAGTTTCATGACAAACTTCCACAAATTGAGCAACGTGACGTCACCAACAAGGCAAGCAACTCACCTAAATGCAGATTCAACAAATGTTTTTCCCTCTCCCCCGAGAAATCAACGCAATGGAGACCATTGCTTCCTAAGGAGGGAGGATTGATCCAGGTGGATATCGGTGGCCACCCACCTTTTCTGACTGGCTCACAATACGTTTCTGACAATTTTGGAAATTTACTATTTTTAACAGTTTTTAACTTCCGGGTCCATTTTGAGGGCCCAAATGAAGGTTTTTCGAGATAGAGGTTCTCAATGATATATGAAGGTATGATTGAGCCCCTAAAATTAATCTCCTCAACAATACCTTTCCAACGAGCTATCATATGCCTAAAACAGAGATCGTATGCAAAAGTTACGACCCTGAGAAGTTGATGTACTAACTTGCCCACGTGACTTTTGACGCTTCATCGCCTAGGGTTAGGTTTTTTGATGTCTATGGTTTTTTTCATTCCGGTTTATTGTAAAAATGCCTTCAGAGCCTCATTGTACTCATATTCTTGCGAATGCGAGTAGCCGTCACATCTCTTCTCAGAGATAAGTTGTCACCATTCTAGCGAGTCTTTCACTCTGTATTTTTTACAGTCTCTGTACATTTCTTTTATTAATACAAATCGTGTATTACTGTATATCTATGTTTATGGTTGAATATATGATATATTTATGATATATTATTGGATATACGTGATATCTCTGTGCGTTTCTTTATTATATCTCCACTCTCATTTTGTGCCGAAAATAATCCGGATTAGTGGTATCAGAGCAGGTTGCTCTTGATCGTTTTTCCGTGCATGTCCCCGACGAGGTCCAAGCATAGAAAGTTGGGTCTCAAGATTGTATCTATTGAAGAAAATCTCTCTTGCACACCCAAGAAACCCTCAATGGCGGAATAAAAGAAAAATGATGGAGCAGACGATCCTATAAGTCTGTTGCTTGAGCAAGCTCTCACGTGATAGAGGGACGAAATGATGGAGAATTTTTCCCACATCCTTCAATGCCCGTCGATAGAAATAGGCACATCTTCATCAAGCGACCACTTTGGAAGCACCTCATCTTTCAAGGTACAAGATAATTTTGATATTCTTGTATTTGAAGGACAGATAGATGAAGAAGCCCTAGAAAAATGGTTAACTCTACTAGAAGGTTATTTCTCTGTTCACTATTTTTCCGACAAAGAAAAGATCACCTTCGCACTCCTTAAATCTCTCCCGCATTTCAAACATTGGTGGGAAACTTACTGGGATAAAAGTTCCACATAGGAGTCTATAATATATGGGGCTGAGCCCACTTGGGATTTTTTTGTGGATGCGGTAAAGGAACAATATTATCCTGTTGGCAACTATGAGGACCGGTACATGAGATGGACCACACTGCGGCAAGAGAGGGGCCAAGCAGTTCCAGAGTTCACCAATACCTTCCATACCTTGCACACCAATATGGGTATCAAATAATCTGAATGACTTTTGGTTCTAAAATACCATGGGGCTCTACACAGATACATCCAAACTGAAATGGATTTTCTGGATATCTCATCACTCGGTGCTGCTTATCGATATGCTATTAAAATCGAGCAGAAATTTAAGCACCATAACAAATGGGAGTTTGGGTCTACAAATCCGCAACAACTAAAGTATGACAAATACAACCCTAACAGACAGTCTCCCGAAAACCAGTCCAAGCTACAGGAAAAGAAGGGTCACGGGAAGACAAAGAAGGATACTGAAAAATGGTGTGATTTCCACAAAATCCCCTGACACAACACCGATGAATGTCGCTAAAAAAAATAATTAGTTGCTGAGATCAAAGACAAGGAGGCAAACCCTGATTCATAATCAAATTCTGAAAATACTGGTAAAGGACAAATCATTAACACAGACCCCACTGCTATTTTCACGACTGTAGCAATTCAACCAGAAGAACCAACATATCCTGAGGAGAGGGAGAGCCTTTTTCATTCACAAATGTGGGTAAGGGGACCCTGCTGCATTTTATTTTTGATAGTGGAAGCCAAAAGAACCTTATCTCAACAGAGGTCATCAAAGAGTTGTGATTATCGACAACACCACTCCCGCAACCATACAACATCGGGTGGCTTCGCCAAAGACGAGATCTTCGTGTCAGCCAACAGTGTTGATTGTCATACGACATCCATCCCTTCAAGGATGAGGTATTATGTGATGTTTCCCCACTGTATGTTTGTGATATTCTCTTGGGCCAACCATATATGTGGAAGCGCCATGTTGTTTATGAGTCTCAACCCCATAGTGTCATTGTTTCTCTGGGGGGTCATCTCTACAGAATACCAAAGGTAGTTCCGACTACTGTTCCACTTAAAAAGTGTTGCAAGATAGTATCTCATACTGCAAAATTTATCTTCTTCACAATCTATTCAGAAGGAGAACAAAAGGACACTGTAACCACTACAACCTCACCCCAAGCACCTTATATCCAACAGAAGCGGGTCGACAAGGCTGCAGCAAAACACAAAGATTCATTATGCACATTGTCCTCTCATGTATCTCCACTTGTTGAACAACCTCAACCTCAACAGGTTTGTGACAAACTTCCACAAACTGAGCAGTGTGACTTCTCCAGCAAGGTAAGCAGCTCACCAAGATGAAGATTCAACAAACACTTTTCCCTCTCCTTCGAGAACTCAATGCAATGGAGACCATTTCTTCCTAAGGAGGGAGGATTGATCCAGGTGGATATCGGTGGCCACCCACCTTTTCCGATTGGCTCAAAACAGTTTTCTGGAATTTTGGAAATTTACTATATTTAGTAGTTTTTAACTTGCAGGGCCATTTTGAGGGCCCAAATGAAGGTTTTTCGAGATCAAGGTTTCCAATCATAGCCACATGCATCATTGAGCCCCCAAAATGAATCTCCTATACAATATCTTTCCAACGAGCTATCATACACCTAAAACGAAGATCGTATGCAAAAGTTACGACCTCGGGAAGTTGATGTAGTAACTTACCCACATGACTTTTGGCGCTTCATCTCCTAGGGTTAGGTTTTTTGATGTCTAGGATTTTTGGAGTTCAGATTTATTGTAAAAAGGTATTCAAAGCCTCATTGTAATCATCTTCTTGCAAATGTGAGTAGCTGTCACATCTCTTCTTAGAGATAAGCTTCCACCATTCTAGCGAGTCTTTCACTCTGTATTTTTAGCAGTCTCTGTACATTTCTTTCATTAATAGAAATCGTGTATTATTGTATATCTGTGTTTATGGTTGCATATATGATATATTTATGTTATATTATTGGATATACGCGATATCTCTATGTGTTTATTTATTATATCTCCAATCTCATTTCGTGTCGAAAATAATCCAGATTAGTGGTATCAAAGAAGGTTGCTCTTGATCGTTTTTTAGTGCATGTCCCCGACGAGGTCCGAGTATAGAAAGGTGGGTCTCGAGATTGTCTCTCTTGAATACAATTTCTATCGCATACCCAAGAAACCCTCAATGGTGGAAGAGAAGAAAAATGACGGAGCAGATGAATCTATCAGTTTGTTGCTTGAGCAATCTCTCACGCGACAGAGGGATGAAATGATGGAGAATTTTTCCCACATCCTTCAATGCTTGCCGATAGAAAAAGGTGCATCTTCATCAAGTGAACACTTTGGAAGCACCTCACCTTTCAATGTATAAGTTAATTTTGATATTCCTGTATTTGAAGGACAGATAGATGAAGAAGCCCTAGAAAAATGGTTAACTCTGCTAGAAGGTTATTTCTCTGTTCACAATTTTTCTGACAAAGAAAATATCACCTTCGCACTCCTTAAATATCTCCCTCATGTCAAACATTGGTAGGAAAATTACTGGGAGAAAATTTCCACAGAGGAGTCTGGAATATATGGGGCCGAGCCCACTTGGGATTTTTTTGTGGATGCGGTAAAGGAAAAATATTATCATGTTGGCAACTAGTTGGACTAGTACATGAGATGGACCACACTGTGGCAAGAGAGGGGCCAAGAAGTTCTAGAGTTCACTAATACCTTCCATACCTTGCGCACCAAGCTAGGTATCAAATAATTCAAATGAAATTTGGTTCTGAAATACCATGGGGTTCTACACAGATACATCCAAACCGAAATGGATTTTCTGGATATGTCATCACTCGGTGTTGCTTATCGATATGCTGTTAAAATCGAGTATAAATTTAAGCATCAGAACAAATGGGAGTTTAGGTTTGCAAATACACAACAACCAAAGTATGAAAAAGACAACCCTAACAAATAGTCTCCTGAAAACCAATCCAAGCCACAGGAAAAGAAGGGTCATGGGAAGACAAAGAAGGACACCAAAAAATGGTGTGATTTCCACAAAATCCCCTTGCACAACACCAATGAATGTTGCTCAAAACAATCATTGGTGGTTGAGATCAAATACAAGGAGCCGAACCCTAATTCATAATCTGATTCTGAAAATACTGGTAAAGGAAAAATCATTGACGCAGACCCCATGGCTATTGTTGAGACCACAACAATTCAACTAGAAGCACCAACTGATCTTGAAGAGGGGGAGTGCATTTTTCATTCACAGATGTAGGTGAAGGTGACCCCGCTGCATTTTATTGTTGATAGCGGAAGCCATAAGAACCTCATCTAAACAAAGGTCATCAAATAGTTTGGTTTGTCGAAAAAACCACACCCGCAACCATACAACATCAGGTGGCTTCGCCAAGGATGAGATCTTTGTGTCAGCCAACAGTGTTGATTGTGATACAACATCCAACCCTTCAAGGATGAGGTATTATGTGATGTTTCCCCACTGGATGTTTGTGATGTTCTCTTGGTCCAACCATATATGTGGAAGCGCCATGTTGTGTATGATTCTTGACCCCGCAGTGTCATTGTTTCTCTGGGGGGTCATCTCTAGAGAATACCAGAGGTAGTTCCAACTACTATTCCACCTAAAAAGTGTCTCAAGGTAGTATCTCATACTGCAAAATTTAGCTTCTTCACAATCTGTTCAGAAGGAGAAAAGAAGGACACTGCAACCACTTCAGCCTCACCCCAAGCACCTTCTATCCAATAGAAGCAGGTCGATAAGGCTGCAACAAAATGCAAATATTCCTTCTGCACATCGTCCTCTCATGTATCTTGACTTCTTTAATCGCCTCAACCTCAACAGGTTCATGACAAACTTCCACAAACTGAACAGCACGATGTCTCCAACAAGGAAATCAACTCACCGAGATGAAGATTCAACAAATGTTTTCCCTTCTTCCCCAAGAACTCAACACAATGAATACCATTTATTCCTAATGAGGGAGGATTGATCTAGGTGGATATCGATGGCCACCCACATTTTTCGACTAGCTCAAAATAGTTTTCTGGCAATTTTGGAAATTTACTATTTTTAGCAGTTTTTAACTTCTAGGGCCATTTTGAGGGCCCAAATGAAGGTTTTTAAATATAGATGTTCTCAATGATAGCCAAAGTTATTATTGAGCCCCCAAAATGAATCTCCTCGAAGATACCTTTCCAACGAGCTATCACACGCTTAAAATGAAGATCGTATGTAAAAGTTATGACCCCGGGAAGTTGATGTACTAACTTGCCCACACGACTTTTGGCGCTTCATCTCCTAGGGTTAGGTTTCTGGATGTCTAGGGTTTTGGGCATTCTAGTTTATTGTAAAATGACCTTCAGAGCCTCATTGTAATCATCTTCTTGTGAATGCAAGTAGCTGTCACATCTCTTCTCAGAGATAAGCTACCACCATTCTAGCGAGTCTTTAACTCTGTATTTTTTACAGTCTATGTACATTTCTTTCATTAATAGAAATCATATATTACTGTATATCTGTGTTTATGGTTGCATCTTTGATATATTTCTGTTATATTATTGGATATACGTGATATCTCTGTGCGTTTCTTTATTATATCTCCGCTCTCATTTCCTGTCGAAAATAATCTGAATCAGTGGTATCAGAGCAAGCTGCTCTTGATCGTTTTTTAGTGCATGTCCCCGACAAGGTTTGGGTATAGCAAGTTGGGTCTCGAGCTTGTCTCTCTTGAAGATAATCACTCTCGCACACCCAAGAAACCCTCAATGGCGGAAGAAAATAAAAACAACAGAGAAGACGATCCTATCAGTCTGTTGCTTGAGAAAACTCTCACGCGATAGAGGGATGAAATGATGGAGAATTTTTCCCACATCCTTCAACGCCTGCCGATAGAAACATGCACATATTCATCAAGCGACCACTTTGGAATCACTTCTCTTTTCAAGGTACAAGTTAATTTTGGCATTCCTGTATTTGAAGGACAGATAGATGCAGAAGCCCTAGAAAAATGGTTACCTCTGCTAGAAGGTTATTTCTCTGTTCACAATTTTTCCGACAAAGAAAATATCACCTTCGCACTCCTTAAAGCTCTCCCTCATGTCAAAATATGGTGGGAAACTTACTGGGAGAAAATTTCCACAGAGGAGTCTGGAATATATGGGGCCGAGCCCACTTGGGATTTTTTTGTCGATGTGGTAAAGGAACAATATTATCATGTTGGCAACTATGAGGACCAGTATATGAGATGGACCACACTGCGACAAGAGAGGGGAAAAGTAGTTCCGGAGTTCACCAATACCTTCCATACCTTGCGCACCAAGCTAGATATCAAAGACTTTGAATGAAATTTGGTTCTGAAATACCATGGGGCTCTACACAGATACATCCAAACTGAAATGGATTTTCTGGATATCTCATCACTCGGTGCTGCTTATCGATATGATGTTAAAATTGAGGAGAAATTTAAGAACCAGAACAAATGGGAGTTTGGGTATGCAAATACGAAACAACCAAAGTATGACAGAGACAACCCTAACAGACACTCTCTTGAAAACCAGTCCAAGCCACATTAAAAGAAGGGTCACGGGAAGACAAAGAAGGACACCAGAAAATGGTGTGATTTCCACAAAATCCCCTGAGCACAACACCGATGAATGTCACTCAAAACAATCATTGGTGGCCAAGATCAAAGACAAGGAGCCAAAACCTGATTCAGAATCCAATTCTGAAAATAATGCTAAAGGACAAATCATTGACGCAGACCCCACTACTATTTTCTCAATCATAGCAATTCAACTAGAAGAACTAACATATATTGAAGAGGGGGAGAACATTTTTCATTCACAGATGTGTTTGAAGTGGACCCCGCTGTATTTTATTGTTGATAGCGGAAGCCAGAAGAACCTCATCTCAACAGAGGTCATCAAATAGTTGGGATTGTCGACAACACCACACCCGCAACCATACAACATCGGGTGGCTTCGCCAAGGACGAGATTAAAAGATTCCTTATGGAAAAATGCAAAGATTCTTTCTGCACATCGTCCTCTCATGTATCTCAACTTTTTGAACAACCTCAACCTCAACAGGTTCGTGATAGACTTCCACAAACTAAGCAATGCGATGTCTCCAACAAGGCAAGCAGCGCACCAAGATGGAGATTCAGCAAACGCTTTTCCCTCTCCCCTGAGAACTCAACGCAATGGAGACCATTGATTCCTAAGGATGGAGGATTGATTCAGGTGGATATCGGTGACCACCCACCTTTTTCGACTGGCTCAAATTAGTTTTCTGGCAATTTTGGAAATTTACTATTTTTAGCAGTTTTTAACTTCAGGGGTCAGTTTGAGGGCCCAAATGAAGGTTTTTCGAGATCAAGGTTATCAATGATAATAAAAGGCATGATTAATCCCCCAAAATGAATCTCCTCGATGATACCTTTCCAACTAGCTATCATACGCCTAAAATGAAGATCGTATGCAAAAGTTACAACCCCAGGAAGTTGATGTACTAACTTAACCAAATCGGGCCCACACGACTTTTGGCGCTTCATCTCCTAGGGTTATGTTTTTGGATGTCTAGGGTTTTTAACATTCTGGTTTATTGTAAAAAGGCCTTCAAAGCCTCATTGTAATCATCTTATTGTGAATGCGAGTAGCCATCACATCTCTTCTTAGAGATAAGCTGCCACCATTCTAGTGAGTCTCTCACTCTATATTTTTTATAGTCTCTGTACATTTCTTTCATTAATAGAAATCATGTGTTACTGTATATATGTGTTTATGGTTGCATCTCTGATATGTTTTTGTTATATTATTGGATATACGCGATATCTCTGTGCATTTATTTATTATATCTCCACTCTCATTTCGTGCAAAAAATAATCTGGATCATAAGACTTTAGTTGCAACTCAACATTACACTAGACTTAAGACTTTAGTTACAACTCTTGACAAGGCAATTCAAAATTTTGTTCATGGTGGATGATGTTACACATGCCAACGCACTAGATCAATACATTTATATCATTTGCAATATTAGGAATATCGTTTGTTTCTAGTTCATAGGAATTTTATATTCAACCTAACTTTTGATAGATGCCTTGACTTTTGCTAATGGCTCACAAGGTTTGAATAGGCTCATAGAGGTTGTATGTTCCCCCTGAATTTTTCACTAGTGTGTCAATGCTCATAGAGGTTGTATGTTCCCCCTCACTTTTTCACTAGAGTATCTACGCTCACAAAGGTTGTACGTTCCCCCTGACTTTTGCATTAGACTCACATAACATCTCGTTCATCCTAAATTTTGGTTTTACTCACAAAGGTTATACGTTCCCCCTGGCTTTTTTCAAGACCTCACAAGACCGGTTGATTCTCCAAATCTCCCTGGCTAGCCTCAGGGTGGCCCATATGGCCTCTCACTAGAGAATGATTGTTGATGCTGCCAAATTTAACACTTAATACCCAGCGTGGTGTGCAAGGTGTAGAAGACATTGGTGAACTATGGCATTGTTTGGTCCCTTTTCTGCAATAGTGCGATCCATCTTGTATATAAGTTGTCATAACTTCCAACAGGGTAGTATTGTTACTTAATAACATCCTTAAAGGAACCCTAAGTGGGTGCAACTACAAACAATGTAGATCCCTCTATTTTATTTTTCTCACATAAAGTCTCCCACCAATGTTTGACATGGGGGACGACCTTCAAGAGTGCAAATGTAATCTTTTCTCTATCGAAAACATTGTGGACAAAAAAATACCCTTCTAGAAGGTTTAACCATTTATCTATAGCCTCTGCATCTATTTGACCTTCTAATATAGGAATATCAAAATTTATATGTACCTTGAAGGGGGTGGTGCCTCCGTTTGAGGTAGACGCGTCGCTTGTCAGCAACCACCGAAGGATTTGTACACAATTGTCCATCATCTCGTTCCTCTAACGCTCAAGGGCTTCCTCGAGCAACATTTTGAAATCATCTCCTGTCCCTTCCTCTTTCTTTTCTCCTAGCATGGAATGTTTCTTGGGAATGTAAGAGTAGTTTTCTTCAAGAGAAACAAGCTTGAGACCCAACTCTCTATACCCTGACTTCGTCAGGGACATGCACTAAAAAATGACAAGGAGCATACCGCTCTGATACCACTAATCCGGATTTATGAGTAGAATGAAACGAAAACATAGATCTATAATATTAACATAGATACACGGTGAATAATAATAGAGATACAATAAAACTTGACTTCTATTAAATAAGAAATATTTTGAAACTATAAAATGTAGACTGAAACAAGCTTGCTAGAATGGTGACATCTTATCTATGAGAAGAGATGTGACAATTATGCTCATTCACAAGAAGATGAGTATAATGACGCTCCAAAGTCCTTTTACATCAAACATGAATGCCAAAATCCTAGACATCCGAAAACCTAACCCTAGGAGATGAAGTGCCAAAAGTCATGTGGGCCCCATTGAGGTAAGTTGGTACATCAATTCCCGGGGTTGTAAATTTTGCATACGATCTATGTTTTAGGCGCATGATAGCCCATTGGAAAGGTCTATCCGAGGAATACACATTATTCCATCACACTTTGAATTTAATTTTAATGGGACTGTGGCGGGCCTAAAAAATGTTGTTTAGGGCCTCAAAACGACCCTGGAAGTTCAGGACCCGAAAAGCTAGGAAAATAACTAAAATGAAAATTGAAACTACCAAGATGAAATATGTATGTGAGCCAGTTGGAATAGGTGGGTGGAGACTGATATCCACCTGTATCAATTGTAATCTTCCACTGTGTGATCTCATGTTCTTTATGTTTCTTCCATCTTCATTTTGAGGTGAACTGAGGTGTTTTTCCACCTTTTCCCTCTTCTTACTCCTATCATCGGGATCCCCGTTGTCTATTTTCAGATGCAACCATTATTTCAAGCTATTGAATTCTAAGGGGAAATCCGGGTACATCCTTTTCACTGGGGTCTCAGTTGACCCTTCATTCCTCCAAGTACCAAATCTACCAACAGTTATAACTACTCAACCACTCAATATTGATCATCATAAATGATCTCATGGCTCTATGCAATCCAGGTACGTTGGAGGGTGGTGTATTCAAATCTTGCAGGTGTAGGCTAGAATGTTGAGAAAGATTCCTATTTTATTCATTGAAACTTCCTAGTTCCACCTCATCAGTCTCACTTGTGGTATCATGGCCAATACTTAAGGCTTCCTTCCCAATCATATGTCTGGTATTTTTATTAATCATAAACATAATTACATGTTTCATAATCATATTTTATGAAGTTTTAGCATAATTACAGTCATGGGGGAAAACATGGTGTTACATTCCCCTCCCTCTTAAATAAACACCATCCTCAATGTTTAAAACATCCTATATACAATTTATACATAAAAAAAAAATGGGTATGCCATTCTCATGGAATCTTCCAAATCCCAAGTAGCCTCATATTCTCCAAAGTGATTCCATTTCACCTTGACCTTCAAGATGGCTCGGTTTCAGAGCAACATTTATCTCCTATCCAGGATGTGTTGAGGTTTGGGCTTGAATTCTCCATGTAGTTCCACCTGTATCACAATCCTATCAATAACATGATTAGAATCATGAACATATTTCTTTACCAAACATACATGGAACACATTGTGAGCTCTAACAGTAGGCGGAACGACAAGTCTATATGCTACTGGACCCACTCTTTCTAGGACTTCAAATGGTCCACAATAGCGGGGTGATAACTTAGCACAAGTCCCCATCCTTAGGGAGATATTATTGGGTTTTACCCTGAGATATACATGATCTCCCACCTTAAACTCTTTATGAGTTCTCTTGTTGTCTACATATCTCTTTTGCATATCTTGGGTTGCTTTCAAATTCTACCTTATCCTGATCATTGCTTGTTCCATTTCCTTCAACAATTTTGGTCCAGTTGTGATCTTGTCCACTGGAATATCCAAAATAATTGGAACTCTGCATTTTATACCATATAGAGCCTCAAATGGACTCATCTTCAATGATTCCTGATAACCATTGTTAAGCGAAAACTCTACCAGGGGTAGATATTCTTCCCATTGGTTGGGTTGATGCATAACATGCATCCTCAACATGTCTTCCAACACTATGTTCACTCTTTCGGTCTGACCATCTATTTGAGGATGGTAGGATGTGATAAATGCTAACTTTGTTCCCAGTCCTACAAACAATCCCTTCCAAAAATTTGAAGTGAACTTCACATGTATGTCTGATATTATGGTCTTGGGTAGACCATGCAATCTGAAAATTTCCTTCATAAAAATGTCAACAAAATCTATAACCTTAAAAGTAGAATTAATGGGAATAAAGTGAGCCAACTTTCTCAACTTATCCACCACTACCATGATTTCATCATGTTGTATAGTTGTCCTTGGAAAACAAGTAATAAAATCCATGGATATTTTCTCCCATTTCCATTCGGTATTTGGCAATGGCTGCAATAATCATGCATGGTGTTTGTGTTCAAATTTAACTTGTTCACACTCCAAACACTTTGCAATGTACTCAACAATGTCTTGTTTCATCCTTGGCCATTAATACAACTGCCTTGCCGTTGTTATCATTTCCGATAACCAGGATGAAATACATAGGGCCTCTTATGGAATTCATCCATGATTATATGTTTGAGATATATTTATTCAGACACACACAACTTGTTGTTGTACAACAGTAAATTATCAATTGTAAGTTGATACCATTCATAATTTTTCTCTTTGGGTTCTTGCTGCAATTCCATCTTATTTGATTAAAAAAATTATCTTCCTACAAGAGGATTCTAATCCTCTACTTGATGTCAGACTCTCCTACACTTGTTACTACTAAGTGTATTGTCTGCACGCTCCGACTGAGTGCATCGACCACTTTGTTTGATTTTCCTTTTATGTGTTTGATTTCAACATAAAAATCACTAATCAACACCATCCACCTATCATGTCTAGCATTCAACCATGGTTGATCAAACAAATAATTTAGACCAAAATGGTTTGTCATCAAGAAAAACCTTCTTCCAAGTAAGTGATGTCTCCACATCTTCAACACATGCACAATCGCTGCGAGTTCCAAATCCTGGGTGACATACCACTACTCATGCTCATTAAATTTCGTAACTCGTAACATATCACTTTCCCTTCTTGCATACGAACCCCATCGAGTCCTTCTTTACAAGCATAAATGCAAACCAATAAATCTTTCTTAGGGTCTACAATCTTCAAGACAAGGGCTTTGGTCAAAATATGCTTCGACTGTCAAAATATGGCTTCACACTCTGTTGACCATGCAAATTTCTTCCCTTTCCTCTGTAACGAAGTAATGGAATGACCAATATTGAAAAATGCCTTAATAAAAACTTCTATAATGTCCATATAAACCCATGACTGACCTTACTTATGTTACATTATGAGGGGTATGCCAATCCATGATTGTCTTGATCTTCTCAGGATCTATTGCCACTCCTTCTACTGAGATTGTGTGGCCTAAATACTAGATCTCCTTCTGAAAGGAGTCACATTTGTTGAACTTGGCATAAAGTTAGTGATCTCTCAACACTTGTAACAGGATCCTAAGATGTTATTCATGTTCTTATTTAGTCTTGAAATACATCTAAATATTATCAACAAACACTAAGACAAACTTATCCAGATACTTGCTAAGAACATTATTCATCAAACACATGAAAGTAGTTGATGCATTGGTAATCCCAAATGGCACTACCACAAACTCATAGTGTTCATATCTCATTCTAGAGGTTGTCTTATGGATTTCTTCATCCTTAATCTTGATTTGGTGATATCTTGATCTTAATTCAATCTTAGAGAAAATTGTAGCTTCTCTGAAATGATAAAAAAGATCATCAATTATGGGTAATGCATACTTATCCTTGATGGTCATCCTGTTCAATTTTCAATAGTCAATACACAACCACAATGTAATATCCTTTTTCTTCACAATCAATGTGGGTGCTACTTGAACTAATATACCCTTCATCCAACATCTCATTTAGCTACGCTTTCATTTCCACCAACTCTGGTGTGCTCATCCTGTAGGGTACTTTTCATGTTGGTACTTCTTTGGGAACAATATCTATTGGAAAATCAAGATCTCTCCTAGGAGGAAGTCCAAGTACCTCCTCGAGGAATACATCCTTAAAATCCCACAACACTGGATGATCTTCAGCCTTCAACTCCTTTCTTTCTGTCATGTTAAGCACTTGTGTGGCATACAAAGGACACCCTTTTCGACTGAATTTCTTAAGTTGCAATGCCAATATCTGCCGAATTGAAACTAGATTTTGAATGCCTTGTAACACACTCGTGTTACCTTCGATGTATTCACACCTTAAGGTTTTATCATAATAGTTCAGTTTTACCTTATGAACCACTAACCAATCCATTTCTAGCAGCACATCATATGATCCTAGAGGTAGGATATTCAAGGTTTCTTGGGTATACAGTCTTCTCATTTCAAATAGACAAGCCTATCATTTTTTCCACTTTTATCTTAGTCCTTGTGGCTAATTGATCCAACCATGCCTTTGTATGTTTATTCCTCTATCAGGCATATGATTTAACAATTTGAGGTGAAACATAACTAAGATTATCTAGGGCCAATCAAAATAGCAATGGGTTGCTTGGAAATTATACCTTCTAGCTCCACTACAGAAGCTTTGTGATTTTCTTGTTGAGTTTCCATAGCTGCATATATATTTGACACACTCCTGGCCACATCATTGACCATATTATTCTCCTGAACATGGTAGACTCTCTTTTTTTCATGTTTCCTGTGAGGACAGTCTCTTGACATATGCGCCTCTCCACAACCCAAACATTGTAGAGGTCCTTTCTTGGCTCCTCTACTCTTTTTCTTTCCTACTCTGTTGGCCTATTTCCACTCTAAGATGGAAATTTTTGTTGACCAAACTAAGCACCTTTCTTCAAATTCTTATATGGGGATATTTTGAATCCCTTCTTCTGAAATATGATCTTATATCTTCTCTTCCGGTCCTTAGAAGGATCCTGCTTATGCTTGGACTAATCATAACAACACTTAGCCTTCCTAATGGTCTCCTTCAAGGTATTAGGATCATCAAATTCAATTTTTTCATGGTAGGATTGTGGAAACCTACTGAGGAAACATTGTATCCTTTCCTTCTCATCCTTTAGGTAAGAGACATACCTCAATAGCTCTAAAAATAGTTTGGAATAAGAATCCATGGTAAATTTGCCAACTTATGTTCATGGAAATCTTTAATATTGTCAAAGTATTTCTCTGACAAGTAGGCCTTCCTAAAATACTTCTCAAATTTCTTCCAAGGCAGATTGCTCTCTTTCAATCCTTTGAATTCCTTGAGGTCCTCCCACCATATGGAAGATCCTCCATTTATATTGAAGATGACTATCTTTGCCTTTGTATTTTTCAAGTAGTTGTGTACCCGAAAATAATTTTTCAGGCCCAACAATTAGGCCTTAGTGTTAGCACTAGGAGTCACACTTAGATTGTTGTAAGTGCAAGCCCAGTGCCCATAAAAATGCAAAGATAAGTGTTTATAATGAGGTAGAAAATGGATGGAAAAAATAAGAAAGAAACTCAATCACAAACAACTCCACACAATATATACCAGCAAATAAGGCCTTGAATAACTTTAGATTAGATTTTTAAGAGATAAGGTGAGTAGGTGGAAGACTTGATAAGAAAAATGTAATATGCCTATCATCTACATCAGGTAGCATTGACACACATATGAAGAAAAGATCTCTGAAATAATAACTTCTCATAATCAAAGAGAAAAAACTTCGATATATTTGTAAACAATATCACAACAGATCCTCCATTGCAACAAAGATACAATTCAGACAAATGAATCTTTCAATGGACTGTAGTCAGAATTAGATAGCAATAACAAGATAAGAAACAAAACTAGTTTCCATTATCCAAAGTTTCTTAGTTCTAGTACATACAATAAGAGGTCCTCTCTGTTACATAGAAAATATAAAAAAAAAGAGTCCTCTCTCACACCATTCAAACCTCTCTTCAGTTTTACTGATCCAGGTGGATCATCTTAAAATTCGGTAGAGTTAAAGTATTCAAAATGAAAAGTAAAGCTTACAAAGTGGAAGAGCTAGTCAACAACTTTCTGGTGACGTTCGTTTTGGAAAAACGACCTCCATATGACAAAGATATTAGCAGTGGAAGTTTCGTCAAAGATGGTGAAAATGGTTAGAAATTGTTAAGAAATGTAATTTGGGGCTATGGGAATTGAACCCAAGACCTTGTGAAAAGGCCACCATGACCCCATGGTTTGGAAAAAAAGGGGTGGTCAAGGGTTTAGCCCTTAACCTTGCCAACACAGAGCCCCCCCTTGGTATTTAAATGTTATTATAAACCATGCCATATGCCTCCATAGATTATATGCCAAACATATATATTAAACCAACCATATAATATAATGCGCCATACCATATCAAATCACGCCATATATATATACCATATGTATGCGACTTCATAAGTTATAACCATATAATATATACCATGTATTAAACCAAATGCGCCCAAAACCATATGTTAAATGATACACCAAATCAATCATATGCGTGGGAGGAGAAGCCCGCGGGTTTGACCCCAGGACTTCTGCCCTCCCTAACCACCATAGCTACCAATGCGCCACCGCCATGGGACATGGCAAGAAGTGGCGAATTAATATTAAAAGTTGTCGAGATTTGGGAGATTTTGGATGGTGCGTGGCCCATGGCTCGCGCCTCCTTAAACCATTGTTTTCATTATTTAAATGAGCATGGGCACGGATCCCGGTGTGGGAGTTTTAATGCAGGCAGACACTGGCATGCAGACCGAGGTGGTTTTGCACAGTGATCGAGGTGGATTTGCACGCAGCCTGAGGTGAATTTTCATGCAGACTGAGGTGGTTTTGCATGTAGTTTGAGGTGGTTTTGAGTTTGCACGCATCTCGAGGCCGTACGGACTGTACAGATCAGAGGTAGATTTTGGGAATTGTGCCAAGAAGGGCATTCTGATTCTAGTTTGAAAATATATTGAGTTTATACTCAAAATTCTTGGTTTTTTGCAAGGATTCCAGATCGAGCTTCAGTTTTTGCATTTAGGCATCTAGACAGAAAAGTCCTCGCAGAATCTTTCAGATACACAGAAAGATATTCGTGTTCATACTTAAAAGTCTCAGAATTTCATTTAGCAGTTGTTGTTAAAGTCTGTTACTGTATATGACAGACAAGAATCAGAATTCACTTTGTAAGCATTTGAATACTTAATCTATCGGACTTCCCATTTGGAAAGTGGCCCGGAGCCGTAGCCAGGGGGTCTGGTGAACTCCGTTACCAATTCTTGTTCATAGATGGTTTGCTTACATTTTTATGTGCTCATGTGCTTGATGGATGTTCTTTAATTTTGCATTACAAAGGTGGTTAACAGTTAAGAATTCACATGCAAATAATGGTTAAAAGATATTGAATTTTAGATCAAGTTGGTATCAGAGCGAGGTTAACCATTGCTTTGTGAGTTGATGTTAACAAGATCCAAGCTTTAGCGTGGTGAAGGAGAACTTGAAGAGTTTGATCCATAGATTGGATAAAGAAGAGGAAGGATGTCTTCACCAAAAGAAGAAGAAGCAGATTCTTCTATCCCTTCTGAAGGGGAATTTCTGAAATCGTTCATGAGAATGCAAACGATGGTAGAAGAGCTTTATCAAGATCGAAAGAAAGGTGAACAAGGTGGACCATCTCATACATAAGGTAAAAGAGAAGGAGGTGGTGAGGAACCCCCTAAAACCCCACCAACTTCTCCATCTCTTCTTGATGGTTCTATCCCTTCTCCATTTGAAAAGAAAAAAACAGAATTTGATCTTAATATGCCTCATTTAAAGCTTGATATTAAGTTTGAATTACCTATGTATAATGGAGAACTTAATGCTGAAAAATTGGACAATTGGATCCGTCAAATTGAAGTTTATTGCAGGATTTGAAAGTTTACTGAAGATGATGTTAAAATTCAGTTGGCTTCTCTCTAACTTGGAGGGACTGCTCTCATTTGGTGGGAAAGTAGATCTCAAGAGGATCTTGCCACAAAAGGAAAAATCGATTCCTCTTGGTATGAGGTCATTTCAACACTTAAAAAGAAATTTTATCCATTAGGGTATATGCATCAAGCTATGATGGATTGGCATAATTTGAGGCAAAGTAAGGGACAAAGTGTGCAAGAATACACACAAGAATTTCGAAAAAGAGCATTGGTACTTGGTATACCTCTCTACACTTAGGAAACTCTTCTCAAATATATAGGAGGATTGCATAGTTATTTATGTCATATGATATTGATGTTTAATCCGACTAACCTTGATGAGGTATGTGTTCAAGCAACTCACATTGAGTCAAAAGAGAAGAGTGTTTGTGATGTTTCTTCAGTTGAATCCGTCCAGGCAAAAGAAGGAAAGGAAAAGTGGAAAGTTAAACATGCAGCTACAATGAAGAAGGGTGATGAGAGACCTACATGCTCACATTGTCAAAAGCAAGGGCATGAAGAGGCAAAGTGTTGGAAGCTACATCCTGAAATGAAACCGAAGTGGTTTAAAGATCGGAAGGGGAAGCAAACAACCACGGTTATCATTGAGGACCTTGGATCAGATTCTGAGGATGAAACAAAGATAACAATCGTAGGTGTGAAAGGTAAATCTATTGTTGATAATGATTCTAACATTGGTTCTTCATGTGCTTCTACTTCTAAATATGATGACAATTCTAAGGATAGAAAGAGGAA
>ML788029.1:0-37198 GCA_009831015.1 Picea engelmannii | reverse complement strand
CTATCTGATTCAAAGTGCTATTTCTGTTGCTATTTCGTATATCATTTATGTGTATTGTGAAGATTATGTTGGATATTTTACTGTTATTCTGTCATTTCTAGCATTTCATTTCTATTCTGCATATTTTATATATCTGGTATCTTTCAAATGGATAGGTGATACAGGACAAGTGAGACAAACATGCCCTCACTTATTTTCTGAATGATTTCATACTTTTTGTGGCCAAAAAGCTTTTTAGTGGGAAGGTTTGATCCAGGTGGATCATCTTAAAATTCGGTAGGTTTAAATTATTCAAAATGAAAATTAAATCTTACAAAGTGGAAGAGTTCGTCAACAGATTTCTGGTGACATTCGTTTCAAGAAAAACGACCTCCAGATGGCAAAGATATCACCAATGGAAGTTTCGTCAAAGATGGTGAAAAATGGTTAGAAATGGTTAAGAAATGTAATTTGGGGCTATGGGAATTGAACCCAAGACCTTGTGAAAAGGCCACCATGACCCCATGGTTTGGAAACAAAGGAGTGGTCAAGGGCTTAGCCCTTAACCTTGCCAACATAGAGGCCCCCCTTGGTATTTAAATGTTATTATAAACCATGCCATATGCCTCTATAAATTATATGCCAAACATATATATTAAACCAACCATATAATATAATGCGCCATACCATATCAAATCACGCCATATATATATACCATATATATATGACTTCATAAGTTATAACCATATAATATATACCATGTATTAAACCAAATGCCCCCAAAACCATATGTTAAATGATACGCCAAATCAATCATATGCGTGGGAGGAGAAGCCTATAGGTTTGACCCCGGGACTTCTGCCCTCCCTAACCACCATAGCTACCAATGCGCCACCGCCATGGGATGTGGCAAGAAGTGGCGGAGTAATATTAAAAGTTGTCGAGATTTGGGGGATTTTGGAGGGTGCGTGGCCCATGGCTCGCGCCTCCTTAAACCATTGTTTTCATTATTTAAATGAGCATGGGCACGAATCCTGGTGTGGGAGTTTTAATGCAGGCAGACACTGGCACGCAGCCTGAGGTAGTTTTGCACAGTGACCGAGGTGGATTTGCACGCAACCCAAGGTGAATTTGCACATAGACCGAGGTGGTTTTACATGCAGTTTGAGGTGGTTTTGAGTTTGCACGCATCCCGAGGCTGTACGGACTGTACAGATCAGAGGTAGATTTTGGGAATTGTGCCAAGAAGGGCATTCTGAGTCAAGTTCACAAATATATCGAGTTTATACTCAAAATTCTCAGTTTTTCACAAGGATTCCAGATCCAGCTTCAGTTTTTGCATTCAGGCATCCATACAGAAAAGTGCTCACAGAATCTTTTAGATATACAGAAAGGTATTCGTGTTCATACTTAAAAGTCTCAGAATTTCATCTAGCAGTTGTTGTTGAAGTCTGTTACTGTATATGACAGAAAGAAATCAGAAGTCACTTTGTAAGCATTTGAATACTTAATCTATCAAACTTCCCATTTGGAAAGTGGCCCAGAGACATTGCCAGGGGGTCTGTTGAACTCCGTTACCAATTCTTGTTCATAGATGGTTTGCTTACATGTTTATGTTCTCATGTGCTTGATGGATGTTCTTTAATTTTACATTACAAAGGTGGTTAACAGTTAAAAATTCACATGCAAATAATGGTTAAAAGATCTTGAATTTTAGATCAAGTTAAATTTTAGATCACTTACAATGCTCATCGTATAGCCTAGATTTCCATTGATAGCTTTACAATTCGAATAAAAACTCCTTCATCAGATTCATGTGACTAAAGGTGGCATGGATACAACTATATAACAAAATGAAAACATAATGCTATATTTCAAGATGATGTTGGCAACGTTTGCAACATTTTATTTATAGATGATGATGTTTCCATTTGAGTGCATTTTCCTTTGGTAGGTGGCCTCCCATATCGCAACTGATCTTTTGAAAACTACTACGCATCCATATCAACATATGGCATTTGTTACTCCCTACAAAAATTCCAAAACATGAGTTCACAACGCCTATCTGAAATAGCCAATTCGCAGCACCAGGCGCTACGAACTTTCCTGTAGTGGCTTGTTTGATTTTACAAAGGCTTAAAACATCCAAAAACTTTCTCAAGTGTCCCAAAATGTTGTAACAATTTCATAATATTGGTAAATGACTAGAATAAAACATCCTAGTAGCTAATCATGGTTTACAAAACATATCCATCCTCAAAAAGTTTAAAAAATGCATAAAACATGAAACTTGACCAAAATTGATACTGGTTAAGGAGGTTCAACATATTCATTTTTTAACTCTGGAGATTCTCCTGGTAGCAACCTTAGACATCATGTCCAAATTTATCTTGGCCAACTCTTCTTTAAAATTTTGTAGTTCTGCCTTTAACTTTCTAATTTGAGCCTGATGAGATCTATTTTGTTTGTAGAGATTTCTAAGCTGCGTGTGGAGGGGCAGAAATATTTTGGCTAAAAATATTGCCTTATCAATGGTCTCGTGGTGCATGCCCATCACTCCCTTGAGCTTATTCCTTGAATTTAATTCTTGTTTCTTCATTTTATCACCCTCATCCCTTTCTTCTTTAAGTTGTCTCTTGAGCCTCTTGAAAGTGGGATTACTTTCATGTTGAGGAGTAGTGATATCAATAATTTCAATGAGATGCTCAAGAAATTTGGATTTACCTTTACTCTGGGTTGAAGTATCTATTTCTTCATCATTCACATGGACATTTTTCTTGGATGCTTCTTTAGTAAAAGGCCTCCTAGGATTAACCTTGTCTGTAGGAATGGGCGAAGGAAACACGAGCTTTCTTCCTCTCAAACCTGCATATTTTCTTGAAGGAACCTCCATTGGAGTGGGATCTTCCATTGGTGAAGCTTCCCTATGTGAAGGCCTTCCTAATTCTCCTTCATTTGTTTCTCTATCATCTATATCAATCATAACACCCATTTTCTTCTTGCTAACCTTTGAACACATAGTTCTCTCAATAGGAATATGACTTTGTATCTTGGATTGTGGAGTGGGGGAAACATTTATCTGAAACTGTGATGAAGTGAGGAATGTTTCCCAATCAATGTTCATCTTTCTCAACTCTTCCATCACCAACATTTTAATAAGGCCAGAGTGAAATACACTAGTGTCTACTTTCTTAGATTTGGCTTGAACTTTGTCAACCATCTTACCCATGCTTCTAAAGAGGTAAAAAGGGAGGTCCATTGCTTATTTCCCTATGAAGAGTAATAGTAGCCTCATGTGGTATTGGTATACCATGTTAAATCTCCCCGCACAGGTGAAATACCTTTGGATAACTTTCAACATCTTATCAAAACCTTGAAGCATGTGGCTTCTAGGTACCCCTTTGGACAAGTTGTCTCCCTGACACTCTGGCTTAAGGAATTCCTTGGAGAAGGAAGCGTTTAATGAAATTGCCTTGAACCAATTTTCTCAAGTGTAGGGTATCTCTGTTGCAACAGAGATGGACAGTTCTGAAACTTCAAATTATAACATCCCCACCTTGGTTTTGGTCCCATTGAATTTGAGTGCGAGTTCTTTGGCTACCTTTGGATGCCCCCTCTGCATTTTTTGATAGAAATTAATGCAATCTACCCTCTGAAAGGATTCCCTTATCAAAGGTTCCTAGTCAAGGAGATGCATGTCATATGTCTCTGTCCTTACAATCCCCCCTCCCTTGTGATTTTTCTTAAGCTGTTGACTATCCATAATTGATGCTATAAGAAATATTTTCTGTGAGTTTTAATAACAACTAAATGTTTGAAAACATGGAAAATAGGAAATAGGTTCTGATGAAAAAAATTGTTTTCAATAGGCTAACTTTGTACAGAGCTTCATACACCTCACTCTATACATATTTAGGAATCAGACAGGGAATTCTTCAAACAATAGGGGTAAGGAAAAGTATTTGGATGTTATAATGAGAGGGAGACATGATTGCATAAAATGGGTTAATAGCATTAAAAATGATTGCAACTTTAATCTTGCTTCAATCAGACGATCAACCACACTTTTCAAATTGGATAGGAGTAAAATTCACTCATTTAAAATTGAACTTTCAAAGATGCAGAAGATGGGGTTTTTAACAATGTTGGAACAAAGGGTTTGTAGTGCCCTGTTTGCAGCACCAGGAAGAAATTCAGTGGAACATGTGAATTCTGAATAGTGGGAAAGATGGATGAGGTTGAAAGATGATCTAGTCTTTTGAACAAGGTTCAGAATATCATGGATGTGAATTTGAAAGAAGGAAACAAAGAAATGGTACTTCGCAGCATCGATAGGTTAAACCAACAAAAACCCCTCTCTCAACCCCTAAACAACATGGAAACTCTCATGGAGTACCTGGTGGACTTGGGATTGATGTTGATGTCTTTAATTTTGAACAAAGATGTCTGCAATCTATCCAACCTCCAATGTTCATATTCATCCAGTTCGCAATGCTAGTTTGCAGCACCTGTCTACCAATTCATAGCACCTGATTCAAACATGAATTACAAACTTTGAGGAGACTGTTAGAAGATCATATGATATTATCCTTGAAAAATTGGTTAAAAGATGGTGCTGAAAACAATGAAATATCATTTTTCATGGTTCTTAATTGCAATGATAACAATTGAATGCGTGAGGTACTTATGAGTACGTTGCGAACTCTACGAGTGAGTTGGCATCACATAAAACTGATTTTGATTTGACACTTATACAGATAGATGGTGAGAAGGAGAAACTTGTGTACAACTGGGAGGTGTGACATTTCAAGGTAATGATGTAAAAAATCAAATATGTGACTCATGAGGGTTTATTTACCTTGTCATGATAACAAAATACATAATCCAAAGACTCTAGACCAAGGCAAGACTAACTTTAGCTTATTCAAATAAAATTTGGAGTTATGACTATAGCAAGAAGACATAAAAACATATAACTTATGTAACCCTATGACTCAAAAAACAAAACTGAAATTATTTTTTGACCCTTACAAATCTATGTGTTAACATCTAGCTCCACAGGGGATGGTATGGTCCTTATGAGTTACCAAGAACATGCAGTTCCAGTGCCTTATCCATGGGCCATGGGTTCATTATTGAAAACAAATGAAACAAACCTAAAACTGATATTTACAATGAAAGGAAGCCACTCATGGATTTAAGAAAAGTATTTCTTCAGAAAATGCCCATTGTCTGGGCCACCAGAAAATTCAATATCTTTCAAGCTCTGCAATTTATAAGTGTTATTTTGAAAAACTTTAGAAATCTTGAAAGGACCAATCCACAAGATTCGAATTTACCATGTTTACCCTTATCTCGCCTTTGTGCATCCCATTTGAGCACCAAGTCTCCCAACTGGAAATCTTCCTTCTTCACCTTGTTGTCAAAATCTTTTTTGATTTTCTACTGATGGATCTATGATTTATCAAAGAGTTTCTCCCTGGTCTGTTGTACTTCCACTAGTTGATGCATTCTCCTGATCATGTCGTATGGTTCTCCTGTTTGTTATTGAAGAAAATTTTCCACATGTAAGGCTATTTGAGTGGGAAAAACAACTTCAGTTTCATAGACCATCTGAAATGGAGTAGTGCCAATTGATCTCTTAGTAGTTACTCTATCTTTCCATACAGAAAACTTCAATTTTGAATCCCAAGAATTTTTGTTATCCTCCAACATCTTTCTAATGATCTTTACTAAGCTCTTGTTCGAGGATTTTGCTAAGCCATTACCTTGAGGGTAGTATGGAGTAGAGTGAATAACCCAAATCCCAAACTTTTCACAAAACTTGACCAGGGGATCAACTTTAAAATATGCATCATTATCAGTAACAATCATGTTAGGACAACCAAACCTTGACAAAATGTCTTCTAAGAAGCCAATGACTACTTTATGTGTTTCATTTCTTGTGGGAATGGATTCTATCCACTTTGTGAAATAATCAATGGTAGTCAGAATCCAACGATGTTGGCCACTGGAAGATGGATGGATTTCTCCAATAAAATATAATTCCTACTGTTGTAAAGGACAAGATATCACTATGGGCTTCGGAGGAAAATATTTTAGTTGTTGCTTGCTTGAGAATTTCTGACATTTATCATAGGCTCCGATCTTTGCAGATACATCAATGAATAAGATAGGCCAAAATTACCCAGCTCTAAGTATTTTATATGTTGTAGTCCTCAGAAATGATGACCTCCACATAGGCTATCATGAAAATCAATCATGTTTTGATTTGCCTCTTTTGGATCCAAATATTTTAAAACAACCCCTACAGGATCCTTCCAATACAGAACATGATCAACAATGCAATATCTGATTTCTTTGAGTTTTAAAGCCCTCACCTTAGTCTTATCAAGTCCAATAGGAGGCTGCAATGTTTGCAATAAATGGATGACATCCTTGTACCAAATACACTCTTTCAACTTTGGGATGATAAGTGAGATGTTGCTAGTAATATCAGTCTGTTGATATACAAAATCTGCATTCATAAAATCAACCCCAAGTGCTTTACAATTTGATTCAACTAATAATATAGATAAACCTCTTCCTTCACCAGCTTGGTAGGTTTCATCTCAAGATCAAACTCCATAATTTTGGCAATCCACTTACTCCTCTTTCCATCTTTGTCAGGCTGAATCAAAATTTCTTTAATAGAGCTTGAAGGGACATAAGCAATAATTTTGGAATGCAGAACATATACTCTGAAAGATTTGAGGGCTTTGACCAAAGCATAAGCTTGCTTCTCCATGATGTCATATATGACTTCAACATCTCTCAAAGCTCTGCTGAAAAAAGAAATAGGTTGCTCCATTCCATCTGAGTTTTTCTAAAGGAGGACAACAACTAGTGTATCATTTGAGGCAAAATAAAATATTAGAAATTCTTTTAAATAATCAGGACTAATAAGAACATGTGCTTTAGTCAGTGCTTGTTTAATTTGATCAAAATAATTCCTAGCTTCAAGTGTCCATTTTACCTCATTCCCCTTTCTCAACATGGATGTGATAAATTTGACCAACTCAACAAAATTGGATATAAATCTTCTCAAGAAGTTTATCTTACCCAGGAAGGATTGAATCTCTTTCTTGGACCTAGGGAAAGACAGTTTCTTAATAGTCTCTACTCTACATGGGTCAATTTTTACCCCTTCAACTAAGACAATATGCCCCATCAACTTACATTCCTTCATAGAAAAAATGGACTTCTTTGGATTAAGTGACAATCCATATTTTCTACATTTTAGGAACACCTTCTCCAAATGATGATAATTCTTTTGATCATATTTTGAAAAAATTGTGATGTCATACAAGTAGATCACCACAAGCTTATCCTTTTCTCCATTAAAAACAATATCCATTGCACCCTGGAAGGTTTTCCTTGCATTCATGAGACAAAAGGGCATCTTGGCATACATGAATAGACCCCAAGGAGTGGTGAATGTTGTCTTCTCCCAATCTTTGGGTAAAACAAAAATATGATTGTAGCTTGAAAATCCATCAATCATGGACATCCTTGCTGAGCATGTCACCCTTTGCAAAATATGCTCCATCTTAGGCAAGGGGTAATTATCTTTCCTAGAACACCTGTTTAAATTTCTGAAATTAACACAAAGTCTAATTTCTCCATTCTTTTTCTTAATAGGAACTAGATTAGCTATCCACTAAGAATACCTCAAAGGTATGATAATATGAGCATCAAACAATATTTTGACCTCCTTCTCCATGATGGGTAGAAACATAGGATTGATATGCCTTTGTTTCTATCTAAATGGTTTGGTATAATCCTTTAAAGGTATTTTATGCACAATAATGCTTGTATCATAAGTTTTCAAATCATCATACTTCCAAGAAAAGCCACCAGCAAATTCCTTTAATAGTTTGATATACTCAACTCTTTGTTTTTCTGACAAACTACTAGACAACTTGACATACTTGGGATTTTCATCAGTACCTAGATTGAATTCTGTCATATCAACATATTCATTTGAACCTCTCAATTTCACACCCACATCATTAATATCAAATAATCTCTCTAAAGGAACCAATCCATTGGGAATATGATTGCTAGGCAATTGGACAATCTTGTGGTATGCAATCTTGTTTAGGAATTTATCAGCATGAGGACTATTTTCATCATCTGGGTCTTGATCAATGTGAATAGCAGAAAATTCCTCTATTGTTTCTAGAAATATTTTTATTTCAAGATCATCTTCAAAAACCTTCCAATGTTTGACATTGTCAGGTATATAAGGCCTATACTTTACCTCAACATCATACTTGATCTTAGGAGGTAGTGGGACTTTAAATTTACTAGAAGAAACAACTAGGGAATCAACTAATGTATTCTCTTCTCTAGGAACAAAAGATATGTTGAAAGCTAGGAAGAAATTGTCAATAAGATCTGATTCCTCATTTATGTATGTCCTCAGCCTTGGATTCTTTTTTTGATATCTATTTATGACCTGATGTACAACCAAATCTGCATCTCCAAAAACCGATAACTCTTCAATTTTCATATCTTTAGCATCCCTCAGCCCCAAAATTAGGGCCTCATATTCTGCAATGTTGTTTGTGATTTAGAATTCTAATTTGAAAGACAAAGTTATGACTTCTTGGGAGGGAGAAATGAAAACAACTCCAACACCAACACTATCTTTATAACATTCCCCATCAAAATACATTTTCCAAGTTTGATCATCTTGTTTGATTGTTTCACATGTTGTTGGTGATGGCTTTCTAATTTCCATAGGTGACTGAGGAAGATTAGTGAGCTGCAAAGGGATAGATCCCAAATCAATGTCAACAACATAAATAGGATGCTTTGTGGGATTAACTTCATCACTAATAATATAAGCCATTTTTTCTTCTCTATACAACCTTCTGTGTTCACCCCCAAATACTGTTATAGTGGCATAAGAGAGATCCATCTGCAATGTCCCTCCCAACCTTTTAATCCATGATCTGTACAATAACATCCCAAACTTAGGGGGAACATATACAACTACAATATCCATGACTATACTCTTCATGGGAAATTGAAAGAGAGTAACAACCAAATCTTTAATCACCCCAAGGCATTTCACCTTTCTTGAGTCAAAGGAATATAGATCATGATATGGTTTGGTGATTTCTAGACCGAGTTCATCCATGAAATATTTGGGCATTGAGTTATGGGATGCACCTGAGTCAATCAGGAAATTGTGTAAGATTTTATCATGTACATTCAATGAGGTATAAAAATGAGGAGAGGAGTCATCTATATATTCTACTAAGGGCCCAAATATGACTGCAGTTTTTCCATCTTGCAAATTTATTGAACCTGTTGAATGAGAACAAAAACCAGGTTGCAACATTTTATAAATGAACTTCTTGAAATATTCATTCTTTATCAACTCTAGGAATGGAACTGGAATTTTTATCTTCTATATTTCATTTTCAAAGTTAAAAGAATATGGGGATTTCAGAATTTCTTTTACTTCTTAAACATGAGCTTTAACCACAGGCTGATTATTTTGTTCTTAATTTCCTTTCTTTGGTGCAGCCACTGTTTTAGTATAAGGTTCTAATTTTTTAGGTTGATTGGATGTACTAGGATTTCCCTCTTTTTGTTTTGACCTCAAGTTGTACTTGTTCTGATTTTCATTTGTTTTCTCTCCCTTACTTAACTCATTTAGTTTATTGTTCATTAGAGACTCTTCATAAGTAGATTGAGCTAGATGAGGGGAAGTAGATGTGTCTCCTAGACAGTGAATTTCTTGATCCACTTTCTCATTTTCTCCTTTTTCATCATCAACCAATTTTTTTTGAAGAGGGGTCTGAACCTTTTGATATCCTCTATTCCGCCAATCTCTTTGAATAATTTGAGGTGCATTAATTTGTCTTATGAAATTGTTTCTATTTCCAAAATCTTGTGTATTTATGTTTGCTTGCCTCCCCTCAAGTTTCAATTTTTCCATTTCTACAGAAAGTGACTTTACTAACTTAGTTGATTCATTAACCTGGGGGTTAACTCCTGAAGCATCAGAAGTGAAAGATTATGCTTTTTTTCCCTCCTATCCCTATCAGACTTGCCTCCTAATTTATTTGTAGCCAATATGTTTGATTCCACTTCTAGGGAATCATCTTGCATATGGGCTAGTGAAGTAGATATTCTCTCTCTTAATAGAAGACAACAATAAGGGTCAAAGGCACTAGCATAGGTTGTTTTGGCAGAAGTTTCAGTAGGCTTGATCTTAGTAGGGATTTTATTATACATTTTATTAAACCTTTTTGAAAAGTATGATATTGATTCACCTTCTTTTCTTTTGAGAGCCCCAAATTTAGTGATATAATATAAAATTCCTTCTTGTCACACCAATGCCTTAAAAAGGCATCATTTAGGGCTTCAATCCCAAAAATTGATCGAGGAGCTAAACTCCTAAAACATTTTTGGCTTCACCATCGAGACTTTGTTCAAAAACTCTCATCCAAACATCCTCATTCTCAATATTCATATTATCAGCATAACTATAAAATGTTGCAAGGTATTATTCTGCAGTGATATCCTCCTCTACTGTGAACTTGGGATATACTTTAGGTAATATCCTATTGGGAGATAATTCATAGGATGAGAAAGAACCAAAGGGGCATACCTAGTAGCCACAATGGAATCTGTTCTATTCCAAGGAGGATTATCCCCTACCATTTTATTAGGGAAAGGTGGATTATGAATTCTAGGAGAAGTATGAGGTGATTTGACAGGTAAAGTTGCAATCTATATATTGGGAATTTTGGGAAAAATAAGAGTATAATATGGAGGAGTTTCAGACTTAACAAAAATTGGTTGGGTCTTGGATGTATATGGGAAAAACTCAAGAGGAACTGAGGTTCCTTCTTCTTTGGTCACAAAAATTTTGAAAGAATGGGGAGAAGGATAACCTAAGAGAGGAAAATCTTCCAGACTCTCAAGACTAAACCAATCTGCAACTTCAGGGGATGCAAGAATATCAAAGTTTTCAAGAATTTCTTCTTTCAGCTCAGGAGAAAAAGATGAATATTCTACAAGGAAATATCCTAGTTTAGACTTTACAAGAGTTTCAACAATAGGAAAATGAGAAAAATGAGAAACAACAACTGGTGTATGGAAAGAAGAGAAGGGTAAATTTCCATAAGTACCTAAGGATTTGGAAGAGGAAGCTCCTTGCAAAAATTTTCCCTTATTTAAAATCTTTTCTAGAATAGGTTCAGGCGCAAGCAGAGGTGACTGTGGATTCAACCTCATGTGTCTACCTTTGGGAGCCACAACTGAAGTTTGGAGTCGCCAGGTGCAATCTACAGTCTTCTGTTTATCGATTAATGTGCACCATCAAAATAAATATTTTTTCTTGTCGTAAAACCCAGGGAAATGTCTTCAATTCGTTCCCCGACAAAGGTGCCAAAAATTTTATCACTGGGAGTCACACTTAGACTGTTGTAAGTGCAATCCCAGTACCCATCAAAATGTAAAGATAAGTGTTTATAATGAGGTAGAAAACGGATGGAAAAAATCATAAAGAAATTTAATCACAAACAACTCAACACAATGTATACCAACAAATAAGGCCTTGAATAACTTCAGATCATATTTTTAAGAGATAAGGTGAGGAGGTGGAAGGCTTGATAAGAAAAATGTAATATTCCTATCATCTACATCAGGTAGTATTGACACACATATGAATAAAAACTCTTTGAAATAAGAACTTCTCATAATCAAAGAGAAAAAAAATTGATATATTTGTAAACAATATCACAAAATATCCTCCATGGCAACACAGATACAATTCAGCCAAATGAATCTTTCAATGGACTGTAATCAGAATTAGATAGCAACAATCAGAATTAGATAGAAAAATGATGATAAGAAACAAGATTGATTTTCATTATCCAAAGTGTCTTAGGTCTAGTACATACAATAAGAGGTCCCATCTGCTACATAGACAATATAAAAAAAATCCCTCTCTCACACCATTCGAACCTCTCTTTAGTCTTACAATGCTCATTTTATAGCCTAGATTTCCATTGACAGCTTTACAATTCAAATAACAACTCCTTCATAGGATTCCTGTGCCTAAAGGTGGTGTGGCTACAACTGTATATCAGAAAGAAAACATAATTCTATATTTCAGGATGATGTTGGAAGTGTTTGCAACATTTTCTTTATAGCTGATGATGTGTCCATTTGAGTGCATTTTCCTTTGGCAAGTGGCCTCCCAACTCACAATTGATCTTTTGAAAACTGCTATGCATCCATATTGACATATGACATTTGTTACTCCCTACAAAAACTCCAAAACATGAGTTCACAATGCCTATATGAAACAACCAGTTCACAGCGCCAGGCGCTACGAACTTTCCTGTAGTGGCTTGTTTGATTTTACAAAGGCTTAAAACATCCCAAAACTATCTCAAGTGTCCCTTTAATTTTTTGATTTGAGCTTGATGAGATCTATTTTGTCTGTAGATATTTTTGAGTTGCCTATGGAGAGGTAGAAATATTTTGGCTAAAAATATTTCCTTCTCAATGGTTTCATGGTACATCCCCATCACTCCCTTTATCTTCGTCATTGAATCTAAGTGGTATTTCTTCAGTTTATCAGCCTCAACCCTTGCTTCTTCAAGTTTTCTCTTGAGCCTCTTGAAAGTGAGATAACTTTCATGTTGAGGAGTAGTGATATCAATAATTTCAATGGGTTGCTAAAGAGATTTGGATTTACCTTTCCTCTGGGCTGAAGTCTCTGCTGCTTCATCATTCAAAGGAACATTTTGCTTGGTTGTTTCTCTAGTAAAAGGCCTCCTAGGCATAACCTTTTCTGCAGCAATGGGTGAAGGAAACACACGCTTTCTTCCTTTAAGACCTGTGGATTTGTTTGAAGGAACCTCCATAGGAGTGGGATCTTCCATGGGTGAAGCTTCCGTTTGTAAAGGTTGTGAAGGCCCTCCTACTTCTCCTTCATTTGCTTGTCTATCATATATATCTGTCACAACACCCATTTTCTTCTTTCTAACCTCTGAATACACAGTTCTCTCAACAAGAACAAGAATTTGTATCTTGGATCGTGGAGTGGGGGCAACATTTAGCCGAAACTGTGATGAAGTGAGGAATGTTTCCCAATCAATGCTTGTCTTTCTCAACTCTTCCATCACCAACATTTTAATAAGGCCAGAGTGAAATACACTAGTGTCTACTTGTTTAGATTTGGCTTGAACTCTGTCATCCATCTTACCAATGCTTTTAAAGAGGTAAAAAGGGAGGTTCATTGCTTCTTTCCTTGTGAAGTGTAATAGTATCCTGATGTGGTATTGTTATACCATGTTAAATATCCCCTCACATGTGAAATATCTTTGGATAACCTTCAACGTCTAATTAAAACCTTGAAGCATGTGGCTTCTAGGTACCCCTTTGGACAAGTTGTCTCCCTGACACTTTGGCTTAAGGAATTCCTTGGAGAAGGAAGCATTTAATGACATTGCCCTGAACCACTTTTCTCCAGTGTTGGGTATCTTGTTACAACAAAGATGGATAGTTATGAAAAATCAAATTCTAACATCCCCACCTTGGTTTTGGTCCCATTGAAGTTGAGTGCAAATTCTCTGGCTACCTCTGGATGCCCCCTCTGAATGTTTTGATAGAAATTAATGCAAACTACCCTCATAAAGGCTTCCCTGATCAAAGGATCAGATTCAAGGAGTTGCATGTCATAGGGATCTATCCTTACAATATCCCCTCCCTTGTGAGTTTTCTTAAGCTGTTGACTGTCCATAACTACTACTATAAGAAATCTTTTTTGTGAGTTTTAATAACAACTAAATGTGTGAAAATAGGGAAAATAGGAAATAGGTTCTGATGATAAAAATTGTTTTCAATAGGATGACTTTGTACAGAGATTCATATGCCTCACTCTATACATATTTAGGAATGAGACATGGCATTCTTCAAACAAGAGGGTTAAGGAAAAGTAATTGGACGTTATAATGACAGGGAGATATGATAAATCTATTCTAAACAAGATTTTATCAACATAAAATGGGTTAACAACATTAAAAATTCTTGCAACTTTAAGCATGCTTCAATAAGATGATCAACCACACTTTTCAAATTGGATAGGGGTAAAATTCACTTGTTTAAAGTTGAACTTTCAAAGATGCATAATATGGGGTTTTTCAACAATGTTGGAACTGAGGGTTCGCAGTGCCTTGTTCGCAGCGCCAAAGTAACAGTTCACCGTGCTGGGAGGAAATTCAGTGGAACATGTGAATTCTACACAGTGGGAAAGATGGATGAGGTTGAAATATGGCCTGGTATTGTGAGCAAGGTTCATAATATCATGGAGGTGAATTTGAAGGAAAGCAACAAAGAAATGGATAGTTTGCAGCGTCGATAGGTTAAACCAACAAAAACCTCTCTCTCAACCCTTAAACAACATGGAAACTCTCATGGAGTACCTGGTGGACTTGAGATTGATGTTGATGTCTTTAAGTTTGAACGGATATGTCTGTGAGCTATCCAACCTCCAACGCTCCTCTTCATCCAGTCCGCAGGGCCAGTTTGCAACGCTTGCTTCAAACATGAATTACACACTTCAAGGAGACTGTTAAAAGATCCAATGACATGATCTCTAAAAAATTGGTTAAAATATGGTGTTGAAAACAATGAAATCTCTTCTTTCATGGTTCTTTATTTCAATGATTACAATTGAATGCGTGAAGTACTTATGAGTACGTTGCGAACCCTCCTAGTGAGTTGGCATCAAATACAACTGATTTTGATTTGACACTTAGATGGATAGATGGTGAGAAGATGAAACTTGTGTACAACTGGGAAGTGTGACATTTCAAGGTAATGATGTAAAAAATCAAAGATGTTACTCATGAGGGTTTATTTACCTTGTCATGATAACAAAATACATAACCCAAAGATTCTATACTAAGGAAAGACTAACTTTATCTTATTCTAATCAAATTTTGAGTTATGAATATAGTAAGAAGACATAACAACCTACAACTTATGTAACCATATGACTCAAAAAACAAAACTGAAATGATTTTTTGACCCTTACAAATCTATGTGTTAACACTTAGCTTCTTCTCCTTTCTTGATTTCTCCATCAAAGGTAGGTCACTTAGCCTTCTTGAACTCTTCTTTCAGATAAATATGTGAGATTCTCCTTTTCTTCTTCATGGGAACACTTGATCTAGTGTCACTACTGGACAACTCCTCAATAGTAGGCTTCCCACTAGATGACTTTGTGGAAACACTTCCACTAGGTATGCTTTTCTTTACATCTCGATGCCTCTTCTTGGATGAACTCCTTCCTACACTGCTATGGGAAAATCCATGCTTCTAGGCATCTGAAGGGGTTTTCAATATCTCTGATTGTTGTAGTTCTACATTACTAGTGGTTGGACCTTATTATAGATGCTTCTAAATTTCTAAAAAACTCTACAGTAGCACAACATTCAGTTATGTCTGCTCATCCTGAACTCTCATGGGTCTCTCATTGTCTGCTTTTAGACTTATGATAGTAGCTACTAAATCCGGAGGGGTTTATCTAGCCCTCAAACCATTAGATTCCTCATCTCTAAGGTTTGAGGTGTCTTCCATGCTATGTTGCACCATTCACCTCTACTCCTTTTCAGCATGTCCTACGTGTTGAAATAGTAAAACATTATTAGTCATTACATAAAAAAAATTAAACATGCACTCCTAGAAAAACAAAGTTTTCTTAAACAATCATGCGGTCTTGGTGACCCATTCAATCCTAGAGTTTGAAATCTGATCCAATACCACTTTGTAACACACCCAACCCCCTAAATCTCCTTAGGGTGGGATGTCAAAATTTTCCTCTCTCCCTTAAAGTAAGGACTTGGATTGAATCCCTCCACTTCCTATTCATCACAATATACATGAGAACTTCTCTTATCACAACATTCACTATGTTAAATATTACTCGATCAACGCTCTACTTTTGAAAAAAAATCCTCGATGGTTTATTACACAGACTAGGGGCCTACAAATCCCAGATTGGATGGTTGAAGTTAAATCTGCACAACCAAATCAATGGTTGGTAGTGATTCGTACTTTTTGCTCATCAGACTCGCAGGTTACACGACTCACTTTCCCATCCATATGGCACCTCTATGATGAATCGTTCTGATAGATCCAACGGTCCTTGAGAATGTAAATCGGTGATCCTGATCACATTAGTACCTCAACCCACTCAACAATTGCTTCCCTTCACATCACCTATTTATCATGTAGATAGGTATGGGCCCCTAAAATATCTACGGGTGAGGTCGTACCAGATGCCCAACCCACAAATCAATGGTTCAGATCCACTCGGGGTCATGTGTTGTTGGAATGCAACCACTATGAGTAATGACATATCATTCCGATCAACACTCTTCAATGATACCACTCTGATGGATCCAACGTTCCTTGATATGTCTCATATGACGCTCAATATTCGCTTGGGGTCCTACAATATAACAATAGTTAATCAACATCTTTATTCTTATAAGTCTTCTGCGTCGGATTTAATCCCTCCAGATCCAATGACTGGAAATCCATCAGTGTCGATGTGATGAACACCTACGGTCCAAATATCATTGGATTTTCTTTCAATAAATCAATGGCCTAGAATTACTTGGATTACTCCCAATAGAGTCCCATTACAACTTCACAACTCGAACACTCTGATGGCCTCACCTTCTGACCAATGGTCAAGATCACCTCCCTTCATCGAATTGATAGTTAACAATATTTATGATTCAAATATGGGTTTTCATCAAGGTTAAAGGCTCATTTAAGAATTAAGCACTCTAAGGTTTTCTTAGGCTTAGCATACTGGCATATTGCCTGACTTCCTTGGATACTCTTCTTCTCTACAGTTGTATAAGGGCACTCTCTCTCTCTCCAAATACAATTTGAAGATTTTGTATCCTGCAAAATTTCCATTTCAAAGGCAAGAAATTTCACCGCGTTAAAGGGTTCCTAGAACTACACATGAACTCTCCCAGAAATCATGGTATTCTGTCCACTCACCCTAATGAGGATTTGTATCTTGCAAGATTTCCATTCAAGGGGGTACCAATTTACATAAATACAACTAGTATTAACCCTTCTCATTAATTCATTCATGTTTATCATGATTGATAGTGAAATAAAGTCATGCTTAATCCATTTTACCTAGGAACTCAACATTCTTTCAATTAACTACAATTATCTCATAAACAACAAGAAGTTTATCTTCACCATCAATCAAGCATTGAACATAACAATCCAAAAAAATTCTATGGTCAGTGAAGAATTTAACCAACCAACTGACTGAGGTGAAATTCCTCTCCACCCAATCGTATGCTATATTGCACAGTGTATGTCTACAACATGCCACCCCCATGCCAGGCCATGATACCACCAGGGGATTAATTCAACTAGATTATAACTTTAGAAATGGTTTAGGATGGTTACTCTCCTTAACTCCACTGGAAACAATAGAAGTTTCCTTATTCCCATTGAGCTCAGGAACTCCATTAGTTTACCAGGTACCTTCCCAACTAGATTTCCTTTGCACAAGGGATATCCTTATCTGTTACACAATCCTTCGGTGACCTACCCTTACTAGTTTTATTTTGTTTCTAGTAAATACCAAGTCGTGACCCTCTATTTATCCAGTATGGATATGGGTCTTCTTTGTTCCATTGTGATCATGAATCTATTGGGAAAGCTTTTTATTTTCTTCGAAATAACTTCCCGATTTCCTTTGCTACTCAGAGTTGTGCATGTGATTCTCTCCGCTCACCACACCATATGTTTGTGACTTTGCAACTCACTTTGTTCGCATTGAATATGTTGTGATAATATGTCTTCTCAGTGCCTATGTGTTGGTTATATTCTACTTCTCAGACTACTATAATCCTCTGTTGCATGTTCTCTTGTTCTCTATATTTCTTCCATCTACCTTTTTTATGTGAACTATGGTGTTTTTCTACTTTTTCCCTCTTGTTCCTCCTATCCTTGATATCATTGTTGTATATTATCATACACAACCCTTGTTTCAAGATCTCTAATTCAAAGGGGAAATCCAAGTATGTCCTTCTGACTGAGGTATAATTTGACCCTTCATTCCTCCAAGTACCAAATCTGCCAACAATTATAATTGCTCAACCACCCAATCCTGATCATCATAAATTATCTCGTGGCTCTATGCAATCCAGGTATGTTTCTAGGAGGTGCATTCAATTCTTGCAGGTGTAGGCTAGAATGATGAGCAAGCTTCCCATATTCTTCATTGAAACTTCTCAGTTCCATCTCACCAGTCCCACTTGTGGTATCATGGCCAGTACTCAAGGCTTCCTTCTTAGTCAGTTGTCTGGTATTTTTATTAATCATAAACATAATTACATGTTTCATAATCACATTTTATGAAGTTTTAGCATAATTACAGTCATGGGGGAAACAAGGTGTTACATAGTGGTTCGGATTCCCAATTCTCTAGAAATGCCCCAGTTATGGTTGGATGCACCTAACTTTGTTTTTTCTTTCAAGAGATCCCTTTAAAGCTATTTTACTTGAGTCTTCAATAGATTACTTAGGTGAAGTTCTCCATGATTTTCTATTGAAGATGGTGGGTCAATCTCCACTATCTCCATGTCCATTCCCTCTTGACTATTACACTCTTTCGATTCTTGTAGACCTTCCTCCTTTAATTTCCATATCTACGTCCTGTTGGCCTTTCTCCTTCTCATCTAGTTCAAGATTTGATCCCTTTATTTTCCTTCATTTGGGCTATTCCTTTGACATATCTTGGTTTGATGCCTCTCCCTCATTGGCATTTGAAGGCCCTTCTTCTTGTTTCTCATCCTCCCTTACTGTTGCTAAGTTCCGAAAATTGTTGGCATCCTTGCCTTAGATTATTAGGGTTGGTTTGGGTGATTTCTTCCCCGATTTACATTTGCTTGGTACCTTGAATACAAACTCCTTGTCAATTTCCTCTTTAGCTTTTCCTTGAGTCATATTTTCATTATGTGAATAGTCCCTAAATAGGAAACCGTGCTTGTGGAACTTGCAACACCCGAATGGGATATGTTCATAATCCATGGTTTGGATCCATTTTGTATCTTGGAAATTTATACCAATTGACTCATGCAAAGATCCCGAGACATTCATGTACGTGCTTCTATGAAATCCTCTTTCTCTAGACTAAATCTACCAATCCAATATCTTAGATGTAAAATCACATAGTTAAATAAGTATGGGGCTTCCTCAAAGATTTTGTCTATATCCTTAATACAAGCAAAAATGTCAGGAAAAAAACCTTTGGAACTTAGTTGCAAATATGTCTATCCTTTGGGTTTCCATTGTGATTTTACCCAACATACCCATAAATTTTCCTATAACTGCATGGTATTTCATAAATTGAATGTATCCACTGATGTTTCTAGAATTTACCTTGTACCTAGGGTTTTCCTCCATTTTGGTTTAACTTGGGTTCCTTCTAAGCCTCGTGTTGTCTTTCGTACTTAGATCTCCAACCTCCTTTTGATCATTTCATGCAGCCCCCATCTTTAAGAAAACTGGCTTCTTTTTTTCTTCCCTCGTGACCACATCCTTGAAGGATGGGATGGCCAAGGCCTACAATGCTTATGTATCTATTGGTAGTGTCAAATATTTGTTTCTGCCTGCACAATACCACTTCCAACCCTAGCCCAATTACCAAAACCTACTACATTCCACACCTCTCATCGTAGCTTCCTGGGTCAAATTAAATTGTCCCATAATATCCAAAATGAATGTTCTATTCAATGTTAAATAATTTAATGTTTTTTTGGTTTATTTCAAATATAAATTTGTAAGGATTAATTATTCTAATATCTATTATAGAGTAATAGTCTTAGACTTTAAACTAATATCAATGTAGTTTTATATGTTTTTAGCTTCATGTTGCATATGTTATTTAAGAATATAGGAACTCTAGTATTGCATGATTTTAGCTTCAAAATTACTAATTATAAACATGTTAATACATAAATAGTGTATTATATGTTTTTTCTTCAAAATTATTAACAATTAAACATTAAAAATAGTTCATAATTTTACCTATAATTAGTCTAGAAGTCTTAAACAAAAAGTTCTATTGGGGAGGGTTGACTGTCCCTTCCACAATGTTTATAGTTAACCTATTGGTCACTTCACCTGAGCATCCATTATAACATAGAGGAATCCATATATTCCATAAGGCATAAATACTTATTATTCATTATTCGTTGACATGTTCTTGAGATACAATGGATATGGATGGAAATACATGTAAAGGGTGATAAGTCATGTCAATGGAAAAGGTCACGACTTATCATTATTACACAATAATGACTATATTACATAATAATTGTCCTATAACTATTATTACATGATATTTTCCTTATGAATATTATAACATGATATTATTACATAAAAAAACTTTGCAAGAAGTCTCGCAGAAGAAGAGCTTACATGTCCAAAAATCATCCTTTTCAAAGATGGAAAAAATTGGTTGGAAACTAACTAAACTGTCATGAAAACTAGAGAATGGCTTCAGTCCATATAGAATTCCAAAATATCCCCTATGATAAAGTCTCTAGAACACCCCTAAAATAAAAATAAAAATTATTATGTTGGAGGATCTTTCCTGTCCATCTCGACATCTGTAGGCTTTGGTGGTAAATTTAGGTATGGAATGATCAGTTGAGGGCTAGGGGAAGAGGTGTCATCCAAAATCTGTGTGGTTGTGCCGAATGATGGCGGAGAACTGGGCCTGGAGCACATCTCTTTAGATTTAGACCGGATAGCCACACATTTTTCATGGAGCTACCATTGGCCCTCCTTGTGCTCCACCAAAATCTCCATGTAGTAAGAACCTATGCTGACAAGATATTCACTTGAATTTGAAGAGAATGAATTGAATTCACTAGGTCTGGGTGTTCATCGTCCTTGGGCTTGCTTCTCTACTGTGCACACTACCTATGCTTCTCTTTTCCATGATGTGGATTCCTACAACTGGGACTAGACCAACACATTCTGATGAAACCACAAGCAAAGTATGTATCAATTCCACGTGATTCCTTGAATCCAAGTATGCATGTGTAATTCCCAAATGTGCTCCTTTTGAATTCTTGTTTCATCATGTGAGGGGATGCAACCACAAAGGATGAAGAATTTCTCCCATCAAATCCATTAAACGAGTGATATTCTCATACAGAGAAATTGACTGACTCGAAGAGGAAGTATCATCATTCCCTTGCATGGATGATGTTGAAGAGAATTCGGGTGACACAAAGACTGTGAATGGAAGGACAAAATACAAGAGGCAATGAATGAAAGAGGTTAGGGGAAAAGATAGGACCTATGCAGATAAGAAGGGGGAACACACATGACTAAAGAAGAGGGGCATAACATTCGTTCCAAGGAGAGGGAGGGGAGAATTATTGTGGATGATGCCTGTGTGTGGCCTATAGAGAACTTGACTTGGCTTGAAATTTTTCCATGTGTTGATGCTAAAATCAAGGTGGGAAAGGAGGCGACTATTAGTCATGATCTAGAGGGAGTGACGGGATAAAGGCTAACTCCAAGATCCCCGATGGAACCCCACACAGAGCTGGGTTAGGAACCATGATGTTAGTCATGGGATATGATGTGCATAGGATTTCTTGTTAATACAAAGCATTTCAATGGTGTCTTTGATAGCCAGATTGGCTTGACCATCAATAATTACATTATTATGACAGAGAATGTGGTAAGGAGATAGAGAGTGTAAATCTTCAGGCTCGTGATGGATTATCATAACATATCTCTCAATTTCGTATATGTTGGAAAATTTTCCATCCTTACATGGGTAATGACCACTTTAGAATCTCCTAGGATTATAATGGAGTCTAATCCTTGTTGTCAGGCTAGTAACAATATTTGAAGTAGAGCATACGCATCTGCTTGGTTATTAGTTGCATGATCGAGGCTCAATGAGAAAATAAGTCTGATATTACCTCTTGGGGTGAAAATAACCCCACCCACACCTGCTTCCCTGACATGATATTTATTTATTACATTATGATAATAAATGTAATATACCTCAAGTATAATACAAGTCCCCCCCCCTTAAAAATGCTAATTTGTCCTCAAAGCATCAACAACCAAAAACTTCTCTTCATAGAATGAACAATATTTTGTAACTGTCATCAATTATAAAAGGTTGAGGATACGAGGAAATATGGCATTCGAAGCCTTGAACAATATTGGTGCATCAAAAAAGGATCAATCCATCCAAACTTGATTCTTTTCTCTCTTAATCCTTGATGGTTGATTGTTGCATAAATTTCTTTCCTTCAATTCCATGTATTGTTGGTGTAACTTCTCCAATTTGTAGTAATTGTTGGACTCAGATAATGTCCTATTGAATAATGGTTTTGATATGCATTGTACCATGAATATTAATGAGTATTCCATCTTCCTCCTTGATAATGTTGATATTGATTTTCTTGTCTTCCTTGAAAAATTCCTTGGAAATGAGGGTGTCGATATGGTTTCACATGTGATTATTTTCCTTCATTTTTCACACTCATTACATTGTATTCTTTCTAGAGACAATGGTATCCTATATCCTCTTTGCTTGGTCTTTGATTACTCTAGCCTTGGATATAATACCATTATATTTGACATGTACATTCTCCAAATGGATTTTAACTTCTTCAAGTATCTTCCGGTGACCTTCTTGAATCTTGTCTACTTTCTCCTTTTGAAGCTACAATGTGATCCCATCTAAAAAACTCTCATGTCCTTCCTCAATTCTAGATTGCAATTCCGATTTTACCTCACTAGCATTTTCAGATTCTTCAACCTTCTTGAAAATTTGCTCTTCAATTTTTGTGGCAATAGCTTCATCCCTATTCTTTGATTAAGACTCTTGAAAATACCTTTTCACCCTTTTAACACCATTACTAATTTTTTGATTATGTTTGAGAAATCTTTTGATTTCTTCATATTTCTTTTTCAATTCTTCCTTTGACTCATAATTTTCTAGCTTCCCTTTGTTATTATTTGATTGATTTAAGTTATTAACCTCTTTAATGAGTGCTTCATTAAGGGATTTCATCTTACACAATTGGTCACCCTTGTTCTTGAGCTCTTCTTTTGATTCATCATTATATTTCTGTAACTTGAAAACTTTTATTTAGCACCATTGAATTCATGTTCAATTTTATGCCTCACTTCCATTTTTAAGTCCATCCCTTTTTTTGAGGTCGCTTTATTTGCAATTTCAACTTTTGGAATCTCTTCCAGTGATACAACTTCATTGATAACAAAATTAGATTTGTTCATGTTGATTGAATCGGTGTTAGTATCCTTATCCAAGGTTTGCAATTTTTCTTGTGTCACCTTCTCATTATTCAACTTTTTCATTTCTATTGGTAGAGTTTTATTATGATTTATCAAATGATAAATTTCATCATGTTTGGATGATAGAGTTTTACTGATATTTCCACTCTCTTTTTTGTGAGTGCTTTTCATATTGTTATTTTGTTGTTGTAGCTCTTTTATTTGTTGTTGAAATTTGTGAATTTGTGTATCTTTCTTCTCCTGAGATTCTTGGTCGCACTGAATTGCAACAACTTTTCGAATTAATACTTGATTCTTTGCTTGTACGTCATAATTTTATTTCTCTAATGCTCACAATTTGTTTTGAGGTATTTTGTCTTTTTAAATTGCTCTTCTAATTTAGATTCCAGGATATGCACTTCATCTATTAGAGATTGGTTTTTTCCACATAAGTTATTTACTAGAGAATCTTGTTCATCGTCCTTATAACTTTGTTGTGGTGATCCCTTATCACATTGGATTGTAGCATTTTGTATATTGTATATATTTTCTAATGATGGAACTTTTGTGCACAACTCCATTATGAAATATTGTAACATTATCTTATTTTCCTCATAAGAGAATGCCAAGAATTTATTTTTTATATTTAGAATGAACATCCCCAATGTTTCCATCCAGTTAGAACATAGAATTATGTCAAAAATATCTAATTCGATAAAATTTTCAACATTGAATTGAGATACGACTTTATTATCCTCAATCGATAGTTGTAAGTCTTGAATTTCAAATTTCACCTTGCCATAAATGTCTTCATTTAGGAATATACTTTCATTTAGGAATATACTTTTATTCAAAATTAACAATTGATTTGCCAAGTTGACATCATTATAATTTTATTCTTTGTATGAGAAAATAACAATGATAATATTTTTTCTTTGAATAGTCCCTTTGAGTTTTAATAATCCAAGGGTCATAGTTGAACTTCTTATGTTAGAAAAACCTACCCTCTTTCGCTTTATTAAAATGTTTTTTTTTTTTTTTTAATATTCAACACAACTTCAATTGATACCTCCTTATAGATCTTAAACAATGCATTCAATTTGAAATATAAAATTAACTTGGCACGCTTTATAATTCTTTATATATTATTTTAAACCACAATTGACTTAGATTTAAAATAATGATTGACCTTATCTTTTATCCTTCACACTAGGGTTCTTTCTTGAGATTAATTTTATAGTCTTTTAATTGAACCTTGGAATATATTTTGATAATAATATTTGACATTCTTAAGAATATATCTAAAACTTGTCTTATCCTCCACGTAAAGAGAGATTTATATTTCCTTTTTTATTCTTCCAAAAAAAACATTCCTCCACGTAAAGAGAGAATTATATAACTTTTTTTTATTCCTCCATGCAAAATTCATCCACGATGGAATATTTTGATGGAATTGATACTTCTTCACGTGTGATTTAAGAAACTTGGAAACTTTCCCTTTTTAGTTACATTTACCATGTTTGTTTTCTTACCACGTACATGGCAATTAACTCTACTTGTTGCCAAATATGGAATCTTGTTTGGCAAAGAATATTTGAAACCCCCACCTTTTTCTATGTGATATTTTGGTCTACAAGCCTAGAAATTATTTGTAGAAGTTTCTTCTTCTTCTTCTTCTTTTTTAAAATTTCACTGGCAAATAAAATTGATCACAAATCAATAGAACCACCAAACTTTTTCTTGTTTTTCTTTCTCTCTCTCTATTTTCTTAATGCCACTAGTAAAATAAACTTGATCATGGATCAATAGGACAACTGAAAAAATAAATGTACTTGACCACAGGCCAATGGAAAAATCACTTTGATACCAATTTGGAGTGAACCTCTTGGTCACTTCACCTGAACGTCTCTTATAACACAGACAAATTCATATATTCCTCAAGGGATAAATAATAATTATTCATTATTCAATGACATGTTCTTGAGATACAATGGCCATGCATGTAAATACATGTAAGGGGTGATAAGTCATGTCCTTAGAAAAGGTCATGACTTATCATTATTACATAATAATGACTATATTACATAATAATTATCATATAACAATTATTACATGTTATTTTCCTTATGACTATTATGACATGATATTTATTTATTACATTATGATAATACATGTAATATACCTAAGGTATATTATAGTATTCCCATGAACAAAAATAAATTCTACGATTGGTCTATAAGAATTGTAACATACCTCGGCTTGACTGAGGAACATTACTAGCAGAATACACATAAAAATAAATAAAAATTCTTCTAACAACATGAAGCTTATCAACTACTAAATTATACGGAGACTTAACTATTTTTTTACCAATAATAAGATGCAAATACATGATCCAAAAAGGATCCAAAGAAGTAAAAGAACAACTCATAAATCACAGAGGCAACTCAGGACGCTCAGAATGGCTCCAGCAGACAGAGAAAGGGAAAAAACTCAAAGTTTCCAAAACTTAGTTAAAGTGGCATGATCGTGAAGAGCGCATCGCAAGATTTCTAACGGTGCAAACGACTCGTCAAACATAGTTACAGATTGAAAGATATTCGCGGTCAAAGTTTGGTCAACCTAGCCCAATAAATAGGGGATGAGTCAACATCCATACAACTGACATCAACATCTATATAGCACACGTGGCATGAGCAGGGAAGTGACACATGGCATGTTGACATGGCAGCACCAGAGGCTGCCACGTGTCACTCGGTTTTGACGTTTTTGGACTGATCCATGCACATGGTAGTCTGTATAGTCTGTACAGCTGACATGACATGTTGACTTGGAAGGTGGAAGCGTGGACCAATGAGAGGCCGCCACGTGGACCAATCAAAGGCTGCCACGTGGCAGGCGGGAAATGCCCAAGGACAAACCATGAACAAATATTTGAAAAAAAAGGTTTGGCAGGTCCTCCAAATCTGGTGGACCATGCCAAACCTATCCAAGGATATATCGTTTGGATTCGGTTGTAGTAACACCTATAAAATTGGCGGAGCAAAATTATATATATATATATATATATATATATATATATATATATATATATATANAACAATACAAGGCCCAAAAGGAGAGTCTAGGGGGTTTGACCCCGAGACCTCCGCCCACAACCAATGCCTTAACATATCCTCCCTAACCAACAAGAAACGGGTGTCACATAGTAACCAACGCCCAAATCATTTCTTAAATGATGCATCTGCCCAACCAAAAGGGGGAGGCACGCAGGCCGTACGACCATCCAAGCACACATTTCGATGCAAAGTACAATCATAATTGTAGGTTGTAGAGGGCACAAAAAATGAGACAAAATTATTCTTGGGCATGGGAGTGCTAGAGTCAGATCGAGGCATGAAGACAATCTTTTTTGGGTAATTTGACACATTGAATTCAGTGGTGTTGTTTGTTTTCTGATTTGAGCATTATTTTTGCAACTTGATTTCATAATGAGGTATACTTATGTATTTTGCCAAATTATTTTGTTGAGTTAGTGAAAGAGGCTACCCATTTGAGAGCAGGACCCGAAGACGTATTCCACCAGGGACGAACTCTATTATCAAGTTTTTGTGTTCAAATCTAATGCTTATGTCTCTTAATTTTTGATTTTTTCCTTCTTTAATGGTGCACTTTAATTTATGCTCATTTAATTCAATTCTTTATAAGTCACAATGAAAAGATCTCGGATCATGTTGGTATTAGAGTAGTCCTCTTTGACTTGAATTGTTGAGTGTGAATGCTTACTAGGGCCAAGCATAAGCAGGGTGAAGGAACTCTTAATTCTTTCAATCCCGAAGTTGGTCGTGCATCCCGAAGGAAGAAAATGTCATAAATGCTCGAATGAATGTATGGAGATTACGAGAAGAGGATGAAGAAGAAAGGGAAGAAAAATTAAGCACATGCATATGATGATGCTTTGATAAATCAATTTGCTGGAGGAGATCCTCCTGAGCCTCCATCTGCACCTTCAAGTTCTAGTTCTTCTTCCTCTGAGCATTCTCATCATTCTCATCATTCTAGCCATAAAGCCTCTTTTAAGAAACCGTTATTAAATCTTGATGTGAAATTTTCTTTACCTATGTTTAATGGAAATGTTAATCCTGAAAAGCTAGATAATTGGATCCAACAGGTTGAAGTGTATTACCATGTCCAACATATTGATGAAGAGGAAGTTAAAGTGCAACTGGCTTCTCTTCGGTTGGAAGGCATCATTCTCGTATGGTTGGATACCAAGCTTCAAGACATAAGTAAGTGTGGTAATCTTCTTTCCTCATGGTCAGAATTTAAATCAGTGACCAAGAAGCAATTTTATCCATTAGGGTATTTACATAAAGCAATGATGGAAAGGAAAACTTTAAGGCAAAGTAAAGGTCAAACTGTACAAAGTTTCACAGAAGAATTTAGGAAGAAATATCTTGCATTGAACATTCCTTTGGATTCTTATGAAACTTTAATGAAGTTTATTGCGCACTTCACATTTATATTCATCATACTTTGCTCTTGTGTAACCCCACTAGTCTTGACGAGGTTTGTGTGCAAGCCACTCACCTTGAGAATAGGGGGAAACATGTTCAAGAAGATCCCACAAAGAAACATTCCAATCTCCCACATAAAACTTTTAAGAAGTTTAAAAGGAAGGACAAGAAGACCGCCACAGTGACGAGAGAAGGAGGAAATCCATCCTGCACTCATTGCAAGAAGAGCGGTCACGATGAAGAACACTATTGGAAACTGCATCCAGAAAAGAAACCGAAACAATTCGGTGGAAAGGGGAAGACATAAACCATTTATACAGTGCAACAAGATCTTGGTTCTGATTTAGGAGATGAAGGAAAGATCACAACGATTGGAGTACAAGGTAAACATTCCCTTCATGCTAGTTCAAGTTCCAATAATGAATCTCATGTTGATGAACGAAAGAGGAATGGATTATTTCACATAAGAGTTGTATCTAAACATACTAAGATAGATACATTATTTGATCTGGGTTCCCAAGTAAAATTAATATCTTAAGCACTTGTCAAGAACATGGGTATTGAAACAAAACCACATCTGAAGCCTTATCCTCTTGGTTGGGTATGTGATGGAGAAAAACTTAATGTCACCAAACAATGTAGGGTCAGATTTGTTATTGCTTCAAAGTTGATTGATGAAGTGGATTTGGATGTTGTACCACTTGATATATGTGTCATAGTGTTGGGAAGTCCTTATCTTAATGATATAAAAACAATCTTCTTTCGTCATGAGAAAAAATACCACCTTACTAAAGGGGGAGTGGAATATATTGTTAGAGCTCACAACATGAGGATAAATATAACACTTGTTAGTGCAGGGAAAATGAAAAGACTCATAAACACTAATAAGAGATATGTACTCATGGTTGTAAGAGAGAAAGATGTCGGGACATTCGATGCTTTCTAAGGGTGTGATCCATCTCATAAAAATGAATTAATTGATATTGTTTCTAAGTATGATGCTATTTTTTAGGAACCAGATGGATTACCTCCTAAGAGGGAAATCCAACATGAGATACATCTTCATCAAGATTCTCCTCTTCCTAATGTGGGCATGTATAGGATGTCATTTGTGGAAATGAAAGAGATCAAGAAGCAGGTACATGGCTTATTGGATCAAGGGGTCATCAGTCCCATCTCATATCCTTGTGGTTCTCCGATCGTGATGGTGCCAAAGAAGGATGACACATGGAGAATGTGTGTCGATTATCAAGCCTTAAATAAAATCACGGTGAAAAATCAATACCCTCTTCCTCGTATAGGTGATTTACTTGATCAATTGAAGAATGTTGTTTATTTCACTAAGTTGGATTTGCGAAGTGGATATCATTAGATTAGGGTCACAGAATAAGATGCATGGAAAATTGCCTTTAAAACCAAACAAGGATTGTTTGAGTGGTTAGTTATGCCATTTGGGCTTTGTAATTATGTGACAACTTTCATGTGGGTGATGAATGATGTATTCAGGCCTTTCCTAGATGACTTTGTGATTGTATATTTAGATGACATTATTATTTTTAGAGGGACTTTGGATGAACATGTGAGACATGTAAAGCAAGTATTGGATACTTTGCAAAGGGAAAGTTGTATGTAAAATTGTCTAAATGTGAATTTGGCAAGACTACACTTGTGTACTTAGGTCATATTGTAGGAGGAGGACAATAGAAATTGATCCTTCCAAAATTGATGTAATTGTAAATTGGCGTGAGCCAAAAAGTGTAATCGAAGTCTGAAGCTTCTTAGGTGCAGTCCAGAATTGGAGGAGGTTCATTTCCAACTTCTCTTTTATAGAAACTCCTTTGCATACCTTAACCAGTGTGAAGAACACTTTTCAGTGGGAAGGAAAGCAAAAAAAAACTTTCAACATTTTGAAGGATAAGATTAGCACTGCACCAATGTTAGCACTGTCGAATATTCAACAACCTTTTGAGATCGAGATAGATGCCAGCAGATATGTCATGGGTCCAGTATTGATGCAATATCGTAAACCTATCTGTTACCACTCTGAAATTTTCAACCAAGCTGTTGTTAACTATCCTACATATGATAATTATATGCATTAGTCCAGAGCATAAAGAAATGGAAGCATTGCTTGTTAGGGAAGGAAACAATCATGCATATAGATCATTGGCCCTTACAGTATCTCCAAGAACAGAACAAGTTGCAATAATCTCGACACTACAAATGGATGGGTTTTCTACAACAATTTCATTTGGTAATCAAGTACAAAAAGGGTACAAGTAACAAGGTAGTTGATATGCTTTCTAGACCTCCTATTGTTGCTTCTATTATTTTGAAGAATACTTCTTTATCTCATGATAGATATGTAGAACAATATGCCATCGATAAAGATTTTAAAGAATTATATGAGAAGCTAACCCATGGTGCACAGGTAGAGAACTATTGTCTGCAGGGAAAACTATTCTACCATCTTGGAAAGATGTGTATTCCTACAAGTGAACGAGTCCATGTAATATGAGAAGCTCACACTTCTCTTGTTTCTGGGAATTTTGGGGTAGGAAAAACTATGGCTCATTTGCAGATATTTTGTTACTGGCCTCAAATGAAAGCAATTGTAACTAAATATGTAAAGGGGTGTGTGATGTGTTCTACTTGTAAGCCCACTAATAGAAAATTGGGGCTATACTCACCACTTCTTGTTCCATCCCATCCATGGGAAAGTATCTCCATGGATTTTGTAGGGGGTTTACCAATGACCAAAGGGGGTCATGATTATTTGTATGTTGTAGTGGATAGGTTTTGTAAGATGTGTATCTTGATGCCATGTAAAAAGAAGATCACTGCTAAGCAAACTACTAATCTCTTATTTTAGTATGTTTGGGTTCACTTTGGGTTACCCACATCCATTGTCTTAGATCGAGATACTCAATTCCTTGGGGAATTTTGGGCTAGCTTGTGGAGGATGATGGACACCAAATTGAAGAGGAGCACTGTTTTTCATCCACATATCGACGGACAGACAGAGGTGGTAAACCGAATAGTGGTACTTTTGCTTCGAGGCTACTGCAACAAGCATCCCAAGTTATGGGATGAACAGATACCCTATGTACAACATGCGTACAATCGAGATTTACATTCATCCACTCAGAGTTCACCTTTTGAGACATGTTTTGGGTACCTACCAAAGGTTCCTTTGGACTTGATGTATGGGATAGATGCCAATGTGAATGAATAACGAACAGAGGATAGAGCCCACAAGTTCATCCAGAGGATCCAACAGATACACCATGCAGTCAGGGAACAGTTGGAGAGAAGTCAATCATAGTATAAAGCTAGGCATGACAAGCACATGGTTGATCATCAGTTCTAGGTTGGAGAATGGGTATGGATTCACATCAGCATGGAGAGATTGAAGGGTGAAGGAAAGAAACTCAATCCCATTCGTTATGGACCCTTCACTATCTTGGAGAAAATTGGTACCAATGCTTTTCATCTGGATCTTCCACCTTACATGCAAATTTACTCAGTTGTGAACGTTGAGAACTTGAAACTTTTTGAGCCTCCCATGATCATGGATCAAGACGAGGAAGTTTCAGTACCTTCAGTTGATGAGTTTGCAACTGAGTAATTAGATGATTTACAGGAATATATCATCTTGGACAGGAGGAGGAGGACTTCACACAGGGATGATGTTGATTATCTTTGAGTAGGATTAAAAGACACACATCCAAACAAGTAAAAGTGGATAGAGAAGGACAAAGTGAGGGGACTCTTCCCTCACTTACCTGTTGATTGATGAAATATTTTGGTGGTCCAAAAAGATCTAAGTGGGAAGGCGTGATCCAAAAAGGATCCAGAGAAGTTAAAGAACAACTCAGAACTCACAGAGGCAACTCAGGATGCTCATAATGGCTCCAACAGACAAAGAAAGGGAAAAAAATTCAAAGTTCACAAAACTTAGTGAAAATGGCATGATCGTGAAGAGCGCATCACAAGATTTCTGATGACGCAAACAGATCATCAAACAAAGTTATGGATTGAAATATATTCACAGTCAAAGTTTGGTCAACCTAGCCCAGTCAGTAGGGGATGAGTCAGAATCTGTATGGATGAAGTTAGCATCCATAAAACACATGTGGCAGGAGCATGGAAGTGACATATGGCATGTTGACATCAGCATGATGAGGTGGAAACACCAAAGGTTGCCACAGGTCACCCGATTTTGGCATTTTTGGATCGATCCATGGACCAATCGGATCGTGCCACGTGGCATTCCATATAATCTGTACGACTGGTGTGGCATACTGACGTGGCATGATGACTTGGCAGGTGGTAGCGTGGACCAGTGAGAGGCCACCACGTGGCCCAATAAGAGGTTTCCACGTGCCACGCAGGAAATGCCCAAGGATAGACCATGAACAAATATTTGAAAAAAAAGGTTTTGCAGGTCCACCAAATCTAGTGGACCATGCCAAACCTATCCACAGATATATCATTTGGAAATGGTTCTAGTAACACCTCTAAAGCTGGTGGAACANTATATATATATATATAACAATACAAGGTGAAAAAGGAGTGGGGTTTGAGCCGAGACCTCCACCTACAACCAATGCCTTAACATATCCGCCTTAACCAACAGGTCGCGAGTGTCACATAATAACCAATGCCAAAATCATTTCTTAAATGATGCATCCATCCAACCACAAGGGGGGAGGTGCGTGGACTGTATGACGATTTAGGCACACATTTCGATGCAAAGTACAACCATAATTGCAGGTTGCAGAAGGTATGGAAACCAAGACAAAATTATTCTTGGGCCTGGGATGGCCAGAGTCGGATCGAGGCATGGAGAGAGTCATTTTTGGGTAATTCAACGACACAAATTTAGTGGTGTTGTCTGTTTGTTGATCTGAGCATTATTTCTGCAACTTGATTTCATAATGAGGTATACTTATGTATCTTTCCAAATTCTTTTGCTGAGTTAATGAAAGAGCCTACCCATTTGAGAGAAAGATCCGAAGACGTAGTCCACCAGGGACAAACTCCATTGTCAAGTTTTTGTGTTCATATTTGATGCTTATGTCTCTTCATTTTTTAGTTTTTCCTTCTTTAATGGTGCATTTTAATTTATGCTCATTTAATTCAATTCTTTATAAGTCACGATGAAAAGATCCCGGATCACTACATCATGTTAAAACTAACATGAATGCAACTAATAACTTATCACAACAACATATAAATCATTCTCATACACAGATTAAAAGAACAATAATTAAACTCATAAGTATAACACAAAAAACAACTAAAACACTTATCTTTTAGTTGTGCAACTAGTTGCTTGAGATAGGTGTTCCACCCAACCATAGACCTATTGTTCTATATCTCAACACCAATTCACCCCCAAGCTAGGGCTAGGAATCCAGAAAAGAGGGTGTCTCTCACTATCCACTCACAACTCAGAAAATACCACAACCCACTGGCATTCTCCTACAACTATCCCAATTTTCCACCAACTCTCTTCCTATAGACCTACCCAACCCAAGGAATGTACCCCTTCACTACACTTAGTCCACCAGGCGACCCATTAGTTTATCAGGGTCTCTCTAGCATAGATAAACATGAATCTCACTACTAGGAAATTCAAGGGAACTCACTGCTAGGAAAACTATCAGGAAACAAAGTAGTAGCAAGCTTGCTGCTCTAGTGCAGCTCACACATAGGAGTTCACTCTTCATGCCTGACAACCCGGTTCTTCTGGAATCCTGAAAACTTGCCTCTTTTTCAAGCCTAACAACTTGCTTATTCTATCTCATAGTTGCAAAATGCTCCAGAATTCACCCTCCATTGATGCTCCAACTCCAACACACTTCTATGCATGTTCTATGCTTGCTCCCCATGCAAAAACATGACTTTCTAGATTATTGTCCCCTGCCCATATGAATTTCCTCCTCTTTTTGGTTTGCTTGATTTGCACTCTTTACCTAGTTGATTGTACTTTAGACCAGTCCTCAATAACTATGGGATGTGACTAATTACACCAACTATCTTACATATATTCAATGATTGGGATATTCCACACTCAAGGGAAATCAAAAGGTTCACTCAAAGCATTAAAAATAGGAAAAATATTTTGGGAATTAAACTCATGAACAAAACCCCCTTTCTATACCCATTCTCTCTTATGGATTAATCAACCCCCCATCTATGTCCATGTCCCTTGGAAGCTACCATCACATTTTTTTTATTAAAATTAATAAATACATTTCACTATTACATTGCTTGGCCTTAGCCATTCATTATATCTACATTAAGCATTAATTAAATAGGGGATTATAGTGGGGATGTTACATTCCCCCTCCCCTACAATTGTGCACTATCCTCGGCCCACATCACTATGCTGAAAAAACATATACAAATTTACATCATAATATTCAGAAAACAAAAAAATATTTTGTAATTCTTATAACTCCAACAACAATCCCAAGATAACTCTCATTTTCCTTTCATCTTATTGGCCCAAGGAACATTCCCCCTTCACTAGGCTTAGTCCATCGAGTTACACCATTCTTTTATCAGGATTATCAATGCAATTGACTAGGAAGACTCTGAGATGTGGTTCTGGAACTCCAGTTGTCCCAAAAAGGAGACTTGAATTTTTAGCTTATGTTTTCTTCAAAATTGTCAAAAATTTGAGGGTATTCCTCCCACGTAGTTTCTTTGTGCTCCCATGTAGCATCTTTAGGACCCTAAAAGTTCCATTGAACCTTTACCAAAGCTATAGTTTTGCACTTGATCACTTTGACTTTATGGTCTAGGATGTGCACTAGATCCACCCTAGAAGTCTCCTTCGTGTTCCACCTGGATCAAAAACCAACCAATTATGTGGTTAGGGTTAGGAACATATTTATTTAATAATAACATATGAAATACATTATGCATTCTCATGGATACAAGAAATGCTAGAATGTATGCAATTGGCCCTGTCTTCTTTAATATTTCAAAAGATGCAAAATATCTTGCTGCTAACTTTGGGCAACAACCCAATTTTAGTGAACTTCTCTTCACTTTCACTTTTAAAAATACATGTTCTCCCACTTTAAAATCTATAAATTTTTTGTTTAGGTCTATAAAGCTCTTTTTTTCGTCCTTGGAATCTTTTAAATTATGCATAATCTTCATTGTCTTCTCTTCCATTTCCTTTAGCAAATTTGGTCCAACAACAACTCTGTTTGTTGGGTTATCCTAGCTCACTGGTGTGTTACACCTTCTACCATACAATGCTTCAAATGGGATCATTTTTAATGAGGATTGATACCCAATATTGTAAGTTAATTCAACTAAATGGATATAGTCGTCCCACTTTGATGGTTGGTCCATCACATACATTCTGAGCATTTCTTCAAATATTGGGTTAGTCCTCTATGTTTTCCCTTTAGACTCTGGGTGATACGTTGTAGAGATTTAGATTTTTCCAAAATCCTTTGAACAAAACTTTCCAAAAATTAGAGTAAACTTTGGATCTATGTCTAAAACAATTGCCTTGGGCACTCCATGTAGCCTAGCATCTTCTTTCATGTGGATCTCTGCAATGTTGGTTTCCTTGTGTGTAGTCTTTATTGGAATAAAATGTGCAACCTTATTCAATTTGTCCACCACTACCATGATGGAATCATGCTACTTCATTGTTCAGGGAAACTTAGTAATAAAATCCACCGTAACTACTTTTCACTTACATTCTAGAATGGGAAATGGTTGTAACATCCCCACTGGATGTCTATGTTCATTCTTCACCTTTTGGCATTCTAGGCATATGGCTATGTAATCAGCCACCTCTTTCTTCATTCTTATCCAATTGTATTGTCTTCTTAAAAATGCAATGAATTGTTGATATCCTGGGTGTCCAACGTATAGTACATTATGCATTTCCCTCATCACTGTATTTTTCAGCTCACTGGAGTTTGGTACACATACCGTAACTACCTCCCACTTCCATTCTAGAATAGGAAATGGATATAACATTCCAAATGTATGTTTATGTTCATTCTTCACCTTTTGTCATTCTAGGCATATGGCTATGTAATCCGCCACCTCTTTCTTCATTCCTGGCCAGTTGTATTCGCTTCTTATAAATGCAATGGATTTTTGATATCCTGGGTGTCCAACATATAGTACATTATGCATTTCCCTCATCATTGTATTTTTCATCTCACTGGAGTTTAGCGTATATACCTTGCCTTGGTACATGAGAACTCCATCTTCCTTCAACTAAAAATCTTTAAAGTTATGTTGCAACTCGCCTTGTTGTAATGCCTCCCTTATTTGCAAGTAATGTTGATCTAAGTTTGCAACATTAATAATTTTTTCTTTTAAATTTGTTTTGTACATGTTGATTCCTACAATATGCATCTCATGCACCCTTTTGCTAAGTGCATCAGCCACCTAATTCTCTTTGCCTTTGATGTCTTTAATTTCGAAGTCATATTCACTGAGAAATTCGAGCCATTGAATTTGCCTGACATTTAATGTTGGATGTCCAAATAAATGTTTCACACTACAATGGTATGTCCGTAGCTCAAATATTCAACCCATGATGTAATGTCTCCACATATTTAGTGCATGAACAATGGATGTTAATTCTAGATCATGGGTAGCATAATTCCTCTCATGCTCTTTTAATTTGTTGGACTCATAGCATACCACATGATCTATTTGAGTGAGGACCCCACCGAGCCCTTCCTTGCATACATCCATGCACAAAAAAAATATTCATCCTAGTTTGCAATCTTCAATATTGTCGCACTGGTCAATGTTAGGCGAAATATATGTCGTTATAGTACTTGCCCAGCTATTTAATTGTCAACCCGGGGTACGTAGACTAACGAAGCACACGCACTGTATATGCAGGACTGAAGTAGAACTAATCTAATCTAATCTATGTTGCTGAAATCAAACTAATCTAAGAAAGCATTGAAACACTAACTAGGAAAGCATGAAATTGCCTAAGGGAAATACAACATGTGAAGAGTTAACACAATGAGCTCATACAATATATCAATCTTAAATCATATTACAATAATCAATGACAAAACATGAAAGAATAACAAAGCTAAGAATCCCCTTCTCCAGATTACAATCACATCCTAATTGAATTCTAACTCTAATTCCAACTCTAATTCCAACTCTAATTGAATTCTCATGAAGAGAGAGCACTCTCTTATATACATGAAGAAGATAACCATCTCATAATTGCAGATCCACTATTCTCTCAACCACTCTCAACTACTTTCCCATTATTACAAGAT
>ML788028.1:712935-738903 GCA_009831015.1 Picea engelmannii | reverse complement strand
GGAAACGTGAATTGCCTCGAGAAGTGTGAATTGCATTGGAAACTATGAAAATGCCCAAAAAGATGAATGAGGCTAATGCCATGTCCATACCCTAGGGGACTCCAACAAAGAGACCATGCATCATTACATCACCTGATCAACAAATCTGACATCAAATCTTCCATCAATGTGTATGAAAACAAGTAGGGTATCCATCAATGTGTATGAAAACAAGTAGATACCCTAGTTGTCACAACTTAAAATACAAGGGCTAGTGAAGAAATTCACTAGGGTTATCCCCTATCAAAATTGAGGTAACACAGGCTCCTAATTGAGGACATGTGCTCTTCTCGGGAGTGCATGAGAACTTCAGAATCTTGTCATGTACACATGAGAATGACCTCATCAGCAAAACCAAATCAAATGCTCAAGAAAGCTTATTCTGGCTACACTACTACTCAAGTGAGCTTATTCATTTTTCCTACCCTACTGCAGCATATGAAAGGTGGAGCTGGTAGGTGAAATCAGTGAGCCAATGTAGCCATCTTGACATCTCAGAAATGCAATGCCCCTTTCCTCTGTGGCTTAGTCATCATGGAAAACAGGGAAACATTGAGACCTGAATGACTGTATGCTGGGATAATTGCCATTGCTGGGCTGAGTCTGGGTACCTGCAAATCAAAGATGTCTTTCTGTATGCAAAAGCAAACACAAGCTGCTGCATGCCTCCTCTACGTATCTCTGAACAGGGCTGCTAAAAGCACTGCTGATCCATGACCTATTTCCCCGCCTAGTTAACTTTTCCTCCGTTGTCAGATGAGAATATATATTGCTGTCCAAAGAACTGATGCTATAACTCTGCTTCTAGGACTGGCAGGTCTGCGTCTAGAGATGTATCAAGCAACAAAGAAGTGCACACTTCTGTCACAGACTGTATCCATACTTGTGCCAATTCTCCAGTTTTTACGGAACTGGAAGCCCTTTGAAAAATTTGATCATGAATAGAATCCAACAATTGCATACCAAGGGTCAATTACATGCTCATATCATGGGTGCAGGATTTCCATTCGAGCATAGAGGTCTCACCTGTAATCACAAAGGTGTGTAATATATCAAGCATTAAGTGTTGAAATGGACATGTCGTCTGGATGCATGGCTGTTTTGCGGGTGCCTGTTCTCTAATTGTGTGAAGACAACTGCAGTCGGATGCTCTAGAGCAGATTACCACTTGTCCCTGTTCACTCGAATGCGACGTCGAAGCAGGACACATGATAGCATTCAACATAGAGAGTTTATATCTGCCTTGCGGGTTCCTTTGAATATTTTCATAACATGCATGTCTTCGGATTCTTCGGTTGGTTGAGTTTTAGGATAACCTTTGTCGTCTACACCCATTGGATATCGAATTCCCACCTTTACCCTGCGATCGGTGACGGTTGGAAGATCGCGATAGTTCCAGGGGCTCGAGGAACTTGAAAACAACTATGGATTAGCACAGGTTGCGGGAGAAGCTGCATGAGCGTAATTCTGGTTGCAGTGCATCCGCAAATTCAAGACTTGTAGGAGTGGCTTATGTTTGAATCTTTGGGAACGTTCTACCACCTGTATTTCAAGATCAAGAACATGCTGATTTATTATGGGCACAGGGCTCAGACTCATGTGTATGCTTACGTCCTCAATTTCCACAATATGGGACTCAAGGAATGAAGCAATGCTATCGGTTCTGTCGCCCACCTTATCTCCTTATGCAATCAGCTCTGGGTGTCCATTGATCATCGCTGGACGGGGGTATTCTCTGTATTTGGTGCGCATAGCAGCAGAAGAGAAGCATTCTCCTAATGCTGTTATAAAATCATCACCATACTCACCCTCTCCTTCAGTATCATAGGCCAGAGGGTTTTTAAAATTCACCATGTAAGACCTTTGTTCCAGCGACAGATCAAAAGTTTCATTTAGTGCAAGACCGGAAACACATGCTTCTTTGACATCAACAAACTATTTAAATTCCGTCGGCAATTCTGTGCCACTTCTGTCATACTCATTGGTCTATTCAAATTCGGCTCCAGGAAATTAGAAGTATGATCATTCCTATCCTCTTTAAAATTTTCAGTCCCAGGGGAGCGAGAGAGAATGTTTCTACCTTCATCTAGGGCTTCAATCATTAGGCCATCAACAGGATGACAATTCCCAATGTCTTCAAACCGATTACTGGAAGCCAAGAGAATATTTTTTATTTATTTTCATTTCACAAGGGAAATCTGTGATATGAACAGACCTATCCTTGCCTCCATTAAAAGCATCAAAATTCAGAGTGAAAGTTCCATTACTGCTTACTTCATGCATGCCTACAGATCTATCAGCGTCACCTTCTGTCCAGACAAAATCAGGGTGATCAAAATATACTTCTTCAGGACTCTGCTTAAGTTTCAAATTGTCATTGATCACCAGCAAGACTATGATCATTTTCATCATGTGTGCCCTCTGAGTGTTCTTCAGGATGGAAAGAATGTGGCATATCCCTGTTACCACATATTGAGTCCTGTACATAGTCTGCATTTCAGGTGAGAGAATGCACACATACTTCGTTTTTCAGGCTGAAGGCGGCCTGTTTCATGTTCTGGACAACAAAACCTTTATCATCCTGGGTTTGCAGTCTTGTACTATGCTGGTATTTGATATGGATCGGTCCTGTTGCAGGGCTGCGCTGCTAAAAAAATACCCTATCCACATTAATGATGGGATCTAAAACCAATAGCTTGTCCATACAAAAATCTGGACTGTCTTATTTAGTAAGAGCGTGATCAACTTCCATAGGAGGCCCAGGAGCTTCATCAATGAGTTTTAGTGCACCATTTTGTCCGCATGAAATTTTCAACAATAATCATCCATTGCTCATGTTCACGAGGGCTCCAACGTTTGCAAAATGCTTCAATAAACCCTGCAAAAGACGAAATGTCTCCTTTGCCAAGACTTTCAAACCACATCCTTGCATCACCTTAGAGACTTAAAGCAAAAATCTTCATTAGATAATCCTCATAAATGATGCCATTACTTGAATAGAATTCAACGAACGCTGAAATATGCCATAAGATTGAATCATCACATCCACTAAACCTGGAATTTCCCTTGCATCTACATCGAGTTTCTCATGAGTAGAACCCCATATATTTGAAAAATCAAAAGGAGCATACGAGCTGGCTAGCCATGGAACTAGTTCCTTTCATTTTAGGTCTTCAATATAAGACTGAAAATGAAAATCTAAAGTGAAAATGATCATATTTGAAGAGAACGATGATCATGCCTTGTACAAATACATGGGGTGTAGTTGCCAAAATGAACTTTTCTTCAACAACCTTCACATTGATGGATGTGCTCACCTCTACATCCAACAAAGTCTTCAAAAACTGTAAGGAACAAGGGCTTTGTCCTTTCATGGATTTTCCATGTGAGAAGGAGATCTTCAATAACACACTCTCACAAATTTGTTGTCTTCAAATTTCCTAGGAGAATGAGCTTTATCCTCGACAACGACGCCAAAATGTTACCGCTCAAATTGTACTTAATGATAAAATCCCTAATACACAAGGTACAACTCAAGGGTACAACTCAAGGGAAACTATTAGGACGATCACCACTATCACCTCAACAACCTATCCTCTTCACTTCAAGTTTTCTCTCCTCAGGGTAAAGGGGGGTATCCCTATTAGGATTACTAAGACCAAGTAGTGAAGCACAAGGTGATGTAGAAAGTGGCCTTAGTAAAACATGTTTTTTGGGGTTTTAAGGTTTTAAAATAAGTTATGAAAGAAGATGGAGATCAGTGCCAAATCCAACTAGGGCTCAAGGTAAATCGAATGGCAATGATGTCATGAAGAAACCCTCGAAGGAGTTGGATTATTTTCTTCAAGGATTAGGGCGTTGAGATTAGAACCAAGAGAAAGATTAATCCCTCACCCAATCAATATCAACAATTAATATTGTTATCCCCATTTTGTGGATAACTAAGGAGATTGTGTCTCGAGGCCCTCATGTTGCATATATGGAATGCCGAGAGACTACATGACTAACAATATCCTTTTGCACAGATGGAGACCCTTCTTGCCACCACAAATGTCATAGATTTTTAGATGGCATTCACCACACCAGCTGGCTTCCAGAAGGTAGTGGGCCTTGCTCCATGAGATACAAGTTAGTATTATGGTGAACATCATTTCAATATTTGAGGCATTTAAGTATGTTGTATCTTAGACTACTTTAGATTTCATGATATATACTTGGACATTATGCCTTTTGCCTTGCTTCACCTCGATGGTCGACATTGTGCCCTAGTAAGAGGTCTTCCTTGGGGATGGGTTTGCTACTAGGAACTCCCTTTAAGAGTCATCATACCTTTCCCGCCATACTTACCACTTTTCATTACTATTTCCCCCCATCTCCTTATCTCTTGGGATTTTAGGGTGTATCGACCTAAGAAGGGGTTGTCCCTCATTCTATGGGAAGAACGAGATGAAGGCCCAGAGGGATTGTTGTTGGTTAAAAGATGAAATTCTATGTATGAACCTTCTAGATGCTTCTCCCAGGGATCACCCAAGAAAGCAATGAAACGCTTATTTTTGAGAAAAGGGGGACCCACAAGAAATATGATTAAGAATGCTTAAAAGGTTAGTTGGAGGATAGGAGGTCTCATCATGAGCCGACCTATCATGTCCATGGATATCTAGTGGTATGCCATTACCATCATCTAGTCACCAAGCCAGGGTAATGGCTCTCAGTTGCATGGCTGAGAGAAATGGGGTCTCATCACAAGACAACTTTCTCATTTCCACTAGGTATTTGTGGGTGACACTGTCATTGTTTGGACACCACGCTAGGGCAATGGCCTTCAACTTGTCCTTAAATTTATGAAAGAAACAAAGAATGGAAAAATATTGGGCTTGGAAAAAGTGCATTGCAAATGAAGGTACCACACACCCTCTACAAAGGAACCCATGAATGAGACACTACAATCCCTTGTATGTCATGAACCCCATGCCCATTGAGTCTTGACCCCAACCACTTCATTCACTTTACATGGCTTAGAGAGGGATCTCTTAGAAACTCTCCTTGACCTATGGCAAGATCTACCCAATAGGACACCTCATCAACCCTCCCATATTCAAGCTTGAAAAGTCACATAATGTCTTTGAGCACTTAATTGTTTGACATAGTAATCTTTGATGCACATGCTTAGGTGGCTCATATATTGGTTGGATTCACTTATAATGATGTTATGACTTGAGATCCTTGGAGGGCATGCTTATTTGTCTTTGCAGGACCTAGTTGGTGGACAATTTTGGAAGAACAAGCCTAGCTTGGGCTTCAATGGGGCTTGAAGCCCACAGGTGGATGCCAAGGGCCCACATGCCGGATGAGAGAGATAAAAAATTGAATGCCTAGAAGATGACTTGGACGACATAACTTAGCCCCCACATGCCAAACGTTTTTCCTAGGAGAGGCAAAATGTCACCTTTAGAGGCATGATGTGACCTAGGGGGGTTAGGGTTTGGAGGTGTGGTTGATATGCATTGGCACAAGGACATTTTGAGGGGTTTGAGGCTTTGAACATGGAATAAGTTATTTGGATAGTTGACATGTGGATTTGGGAAGCCTTTCTACACTCCTCCATCAACGACCTTCTCCTAGTGCCAAAATGTCCCCTAAAGGGGTGACGTCTTTATAAACTAGGGTTTTATTTGTGCAAATGTGAAATTAAAGTGAAATTAAAGTGAGTTTTTTAATATTACTTTGTAAAAGGGGAAAGATTAGGGTTGTTGACCCCTAGTCTTGTGGTTTACCCTTAATTATGTGGACAAACTATCTTAGTGACATTTTTGTATAAAGAAGAGATCATAAGATCTCATTTTATCATAACTCTCCATTGTGAGAGGCTCTTGGACTGAATTTTTCGCTCTCTTTGGCTAGTTTGATCTCTTATGCTGTTTGTTTATGGCTATGTCTTGGATTATTGGTTGATGGAAGTGATGCGCTAGCCTTGGAAGGCTTTTCTCTAGAATTTTTATGGTGGTTTGTCTTAGCTTTTTCCTTGAATTGGTAAGGTTTCTACATTGTTGCTATCATTTATTTTTCAAGTCAAGGTTATTTGCTAGAGATAGGTGAGAAGTATAAGGGTCATTTATTTTTCAAGTCAAGGTTATTTGCTAGAGATAGGTGAGAAGTATAAGGGCATACACCCCCACCTTAGTCTCCATCACTTTATGCTTACATGCTATTGGTTTAACAAGGGTTTGCTAAGAGAAGTATAAGGGCATACACCCTTTTAGCCTAAACCCTAGCTAGAGATACTTTCCTTAGGGAGTAAGAGGATTTACACCCACAAGGAGGTAGTACCTCTATATCTTTCTTTGTTTGACTCCAATAACCCATTTTTAAAGGCACTAGTCATTTACTTATTGCATTGGAGAAATCAATTGTTGCCTTGGTAAACGTACAAATTTCAAGTTTTAAAGTTGTCTCTTTGGATAGTGATCTTGATGCCTTGGGGATTCTTTCTCCCTTATGGCATCCCCTTTCAACCACAATTTCTTACTGCTTGAGTAAAACTAACCTACATCCATTAGGGCTGCTCTAACCCTATCCTACTAACCCCTTTTGCTCCTAAACTAACCCTAGACCAGGCCTAAAAATCTGCCTTCAACCACTACTAACTTAGGCACACCTTTTGAGCTAATTATGAGTGATTTTTTTTTGATAAACTTTCTGATATAGGGATTGGTTTGCTACAACCATAAGGCTGATAAATTCACTACAGAAACCCTAACCTAAAATCACTCATAACTTGTGTTTTCACCATCAAAAGTTGCTAAGACTTTGCTAATTTATTCTACTTGCTTTAATACAATTTTTGAGTGGTTTCTTTGCAAGTTTTAGTGGCTGATTTCACTGCTGTCACAAGAATTTTTCTACATCCACGAGGCTGCAAAATATTTCTTCATACAATCTTTATGACAGCCGCATCTAATTGCTAAAGTCTCATGCTATAAATTGTGAAGTTTCTCTAGTCATTATCTACTTGTTTCAGGCATATCTCACTTGAATTTAAGCAATCTTTTAAGAAGCTATAATATTTCTTCCTTGCTGATATATATTGTTATCTATTTCTGCAAATTAAGGACAACAAGCTTAACTTGCTGATCCAACTAACATACATCATTGCAAAGTGTTTTTTCTTGTGTCTCGGGCAGGTACCAACATCTCGACAATTCACCCAAGTCTTTGGAAACCTTTAAACGACTTGAGACTCGTCTTTGATTTCCATTTTCCATCTAGATATTTGACCTTAGGGACATCTTCCTTTCCTTTCTCTTTTTTACATCCCTTTTCCCCCTAGGGTCATCGGGATCGCCTCCCTAGAGTGACCTAGTCACCCTTGAAGCGTGAGACCTACATTGAGGTGACATTGGGTGTAATGTCCTAAATTTTTTGCCACTTGGTGGTTGGGTTGGGATTTTCCCAACCTACAACTTGTGTGATAACATTTTGGTGCCACCGTCGAGGAGGATTTTGAATCCTCTTTGTGCCCTAACGACACTTTGGAAAGCTTCCCTCCCAAAGCTTCTATCCATTAGCTTGCGTGATGACTCCATTGAAGAACGTTCCCTTTTCCACCCTTGATAAGTTTCCCTTGAATTTTGTTTGACGACTCCACTCTCTACGAACCCACCTTTCCCTCTTTCCCCCCTTTTCCCTCCGTTGGTGAGGCTTGATCTCACCCGACGACTCCATTAAGGTGTCCCTCCAATCAATGGAATTATGGCACCATGGGATGAACCCTCATACAGAACTTGTTATGACTTGAAGATGGCATTTTTACAAATGGAAAAGGAAAAGGCCGCTAATAAAGATGCTAAGGAAATGATGAATCACATAAAAGAGTTGTTTCCCGCCCTTGACAATGAAGAAGTGCTTGAAGAAGAGACATATGATGAAAGTGACCAAGAAAATATCGATGAATTTTCTTATGTTTTAGAGCTTGACGATGACATAATTACAGATTTATTCGAGGACACTCAACCACTTTTATCCTCAAATTTGGAGGAATACCAGGATGTGGCCACCTCAGAGAAATTAGAGGTTCATTCTTCAAAGTGAAAGTATTTTTATCTTGGATATTTTCATGAAGATTCACATGGGAATAGACAATGTTTTTCTACACCTGAGCCTGTTCCTTACCCTCTTCTCCAAGATACCATCCAATATTTTTCCGATCTCTCATTTCCTCTCAATCCTCGACAAGCAATGAGTCTTTGTGCGTAGATGAAGATAATCCTTCGTCTACATATAGTAGCCCCCTTCAGAGATGGATTGATTAAACATGTGGCTATAACTTCAGGTAGGATTCCTCGCATGATCACAATGGAGAATATTCTTTCCAACAAGATTTCCTCCCTCCCTCCCATCTCCATGAGTTTTATTTAACAATCAACCTTATGTGTGATTATTATGTTCTTGAATTATCTTTGTTGTATATGATTAAGCACAGGGGGAGATATCTTGATGAAATGATGAACAGGTGGTTGCACTGGTTGTGTGACTTCACCTAACGCCACATATCACTGGATCTTCAGGACCCCAAGGCCCCAGGTAAGTAGGTAGGCCATTTGATTTCCCACATTTGCATATTGATTTCTCATATTAGTTTAGATGCATTTCATTTTCATTTTTCTCTACTTGCATATTGATTTCATGTTTAGTTTAGAATTTTTTGAAAAATGTCAAAATTTTTCTTTTCTAGATTAGCTTTTATTTTGTATTTTTATGGATAAAGATTGATAGCACCACCCTAGATGCTTTGATCCTTTTTTTTTTCTGAGTTTTGACATGCACGGGTCTACTAGGAGATGCTGCGGTTCTCATGCACTCTACGACGAGCACAAGTCCCCAAGTAGGAGCTATATGTTATCCCCATTTTGTGGATAACTAAAGATATTATGTCTCGAGGCCCTCAGGTTGCAAATATGGAGTGCCGAGAGACTACATGACTAGTAGTATCCTTTTGCATAGATGGAGACCCTTCTCACCACCACATAGGTCGTATATTTTCAGATGGCATTAACCACACCAAATGGATTCTGGAAGGTAGTGGGCCTTGCTCCATGAGGTACAAGTAAATATTATGGTGAGCATCATTTCAATATTTGAGGCATTTAAGTATGTTGTATCTTAGACTGCTTTAGATTTCATGATATATGCTTGGAAATTATGCCTTTTGTAATGCTTCAACTTGGTGGTTGACATTGTGCCTTAGTAAATGGTCTTCCTCGAGGATGGGTTTGCTACTAGGAACTCCCTTAAAGAACCATTGTACTGTTCCCAAGCATACTTACCACTTTTCATCACTATTTCCCCCCATCTCCTTATATCTTGGGATTTTAGGGTGTATTGACCCAAGAAGGGGTTGTCCCTCATTCTCTAGGAAGAAGGGGCTGAAGGCCCAGAGGGATTGTTGTTGGTTAAAAGATAAAAGCCTATGTATGAACCTTCTAGATGCTTCACCCAGGGATCACCCAAGAAAGTAATGAAACACTTATCTTTGAGAAAAGGGGGACCCACAAGAAATATGATTACGAATGCTTAAAAGGTTAGTTGGAGGATAGGAGGTCTCATCACGAGCCGATCTATCATGTCCATGGATATCTAGTGGTATGACATTACCATCATCTGGTCACCAAGCTAGGGTAATGGCTCTCAGTTGCATGGTTGAGAGAAAGGGGGTCTCATTCATTTCCTCTAGGTATTTGTGGGTGACATTGTCATTGTATGGAAACCACGCCATGGAAGTGACCTTCAACTTGTACTTAAATTTATGAAAGAAACAAATAATGGAAAAATAATGGGCTTGGAAAAAGTGCATTGCAAATGAAGTTACTACAAACCCTCTACAAAGGCACCCATGAATGAGACACTACAACCCCTTGTATGTCATGAACCCCATGCCCATTGAGTCTTGAACCAAACCACTTCATTCACTTTACATGGCTTAGAGAGGGATCTCTTAGAATCTCTCCTTGACCTAGGGAAAGATCTACCTAATAGGACACTTCGTCAACCCTCCCATATTCAAGCTTGACATGTCGCATAATGTCTTTGAGAACTTAATTTATTGACATAGTAATATTTGATGCACATGCTTATATGGCTCATTTATTGATTGGATTTCTTTATCATGATGTTATGACTTGAGATCCTTTGAGGGTGTGCTTATTTGTCTTTGTAGGACCTAGTTGGTGGACAATTTTGGAGGAACAATCCTAGCTTGGGATTTCATGGGGTTTGAAGCCCACATGTGGATGCTAAGGGCCCGCATGCCGGATGAGAGAGATCAAACATTGAAGGCCTAGAAGATGACTTGGACGACATAAACTACACCCACATGCAAAACGTTTTTCCTAGGAGAGGAAAAATGTCACCTTTAGAGGCATGATGTCACCTAGGGGGGTTAGGGTTTGGTGGTGTGGTTGATATGCATTGGCAGAAGGACGTTTTGAGAGGTTTGAGGCTTTGACCATGAAGGAATTTATTTGTATTCTTGACATGTGGTTTTGGGAAGCCTTTATACACTCCTCCTTCACCAACGACCTTCTCCTAGTGCCAAGACATCCCCTAAAGGGGTGGCATCTTTATAAACTAGGGTTTTATTTGTGCAAAAGTGAAATTAAAGTGAGTTGTTTAATATTAATTTGTAAAAGGGGGAATATTAGGGTTGTTGACCCCTAGTCTTGTGGTTTACCCTTAATTATGTGGACAAACTATCTTAGTGACATTTTTGTATAAATAAGAGATCATAAGATCTCATTTTATCATAACTCTCCATTGTGAGAGGCTCTTGCACTGAAATTTTCGCTCTCTTTGGCTCTCTCTTGTGAATTTTGTTTATGGCTATGTCTTGGATTATTGGTTTATGGAAGTGATGCTCTAGCCTTGGAATACTTTTCTCTAGCTTTTATGGTGGTTTGTCTTAGCCTTTTCCTTGAATTGGTAAGGTTTCTACATTGTTGCTATCATTTATTTTTCAAGTCAAGGTTATTTTATAGAGATACGTGGGAAGTATAAGGGCATACACCCCCATATTAGTCTCCATCACTTTATGCTTACATGCTATTGGTTTAACAAGGGTTTGCTAAGAGAAGTAGAAGGGCATACACCCTCTTAACCTAAACCCTAGCTAGAGATACTTGCCTTGGGGAGTAAGAGGATTTACACCCACAAAGAGGTAGTACCTCTAGCTCTTTCTTTGCTTGACTCAATTAACCCAATTTTAAAGGCACTAGTGATTTACTTATTGCATTGGAGAAATAAATTGCTGCCTTGGTAAACGTACAAATTTCAAGTTTTAAAGTTATCTCTTTTGGATAGTGATCTTGATTCCTTGGGGATAATTCCTCCCTTAGGGCATCCCCTTTCAACCACAATTTCTTGTTTCTGTAGTAAAAATAACCTGCATCCATTAGGGCTGCTCTAACCCTATCCTACTAACCCCCTTTTCTCCTAAACTAACCCTAGACTAGGCTTAAAAATCTGCCTTCACCCACTACTAACTTAGGCACACCTTTTGAGATAATTACGAGTGATTTTTTTGGACAAAATTTCTGATATAGGGCTTGGTTTTCTACATCCATAAGGCTGATAACTTCACTGCAGAATCTCTAACCTAAAGTCACTCATAACTTGTGTTTTCACTGTCAAAAGTTGCTAAACTTTGCCAATTTATCTACTTGCTTTAATACATTTTTTGAGTAGTTTATTTGCAAGTTTTAGTGGCTGATTTCACTACTGTCACAACAAGTTTTCTACATCCATAAGGCTCCACAATATTTCTACATACAATCTTTATGGCAGCCACATCTAATTGCTAAAGTCTCATGCTATAAATTGTGAAGTTTCTCTAGTCATTATCTACTTGTTTTAGGCATATCTCACTTGCCTTTAATCAATATTTTAAAAAGATATAATACTTCTTCCTTGCTGATATATACTGTTATCTATTGCTGCAAATTATGGAAAACAAGCTTAACTTGCTGATACAACTAACATACATCATTGTAAAGTGGTTTTCTTGTGTATCGGGCAGGTACCAACATCGGGGAAATTCACCCAAGTCTTTGGAAACCTTTAAACCACTTGAGACTCATATTTTCTTTCCATTTTCCATCTAGATCTTTGACCTTCGGCAACTCTTCCTTTCCTTTCCCTTTTTTGCATCCCTTTTCCCCATAGGGTCACCGAGATCACCTCCCTAGAGTGACCTAGTCACCCTTGAAGTGCAAGACCTATATCGAGGTGACATTGGGTGTAGTGTACTAAAGTTGTCTCCACTTGGTGGTTGGGTCGGGCTTTGCCAACCTACAATTTGTGCGATAACAAATATCAAGGTCTATAAGAAGGGAACCTTCATGGAAAAACCCTCACCAAGTAGATAAACTATGATTTGATCAATTTACTTAATACTTATTGCTAGGGAACCAATGGGAAGATCAAAACAAGGTACCAAATAATCACCAAAGCAACAAAGGAAGAATGAACGAGAAAACCTAATGCATCTTCCTTTAAAGTGGTAGACTTACCCCTCAAATGGATCAATCTTGAAGGCTTGTAGAAGACTTGAGCATTTCACCATTAATCCTTATGCACCAAATAAAACCAAGATAGAGGAGCAAAGCTTCAAGAATTGACAACATTCATCCACAAAGAAAGAACCTTTTACACCATAAATGCTCCAAGAAAGATATGTCAATTAGTCTCCAAAGAGAGAGAGCTCCAAAAACCCCACCATTAGTACAAATGAGGAAGTGCATCTCTTTATGTAGAGATATGATATACTTCTTGTACAATAAAACAATATTATCTCATGTGATATCTTATATCTAAGCCTAAGAAAAGTAAAATACAATTCACCTACAACTAATTACTCTAAAAAACAATAAAATAAGGTGGTCAAGCTACATATACAATGATCAATGTGAAATATCCCCCCCTAAGAGAGGGAAGTCTCCATAATATAGGGAAGAAAGAGTGTCCAAGGTGCAACAATAGCCTCCAAAGCCCCCCAAAGTGTGTAAATTCTCAACCACTTCCAAATGTACAAGTCAACCCCTTTAAGTTTCCTCCAAGGTGGACATATGGACATCCAGGGGGCTCCTCAAATAATGCTCAGGAACCCTCCAAAGATTCCTTCAAGCTAATATCATGTCTATATCTCAAGTAAAGACACCTCCATAGAGCATGGGAGTGAGCCTCCATTTCAAAAGACGGGTCATAAAACCCACAACGGTTAGTTTGATGTCCAAAAGAGTGAAATGGATCAAAAGATAACAAAATGAGAGAGCCCTATAGGATACTCAACGTGGCATGTGAATAGGATGTCCATGCACACATAATTAGCCCAAAATATTTTTACCAGTGCCTTGGAAAACATGAATCATCTCGAGAAGTGTGAATTACATTAGGAAATGTGAAAATGCCCAAAAATATGAATGAGGCTAATGCCATGTCCATACCCTAGGAGGATCCCCCAAAGATACCATGCATAATTATATTACTCGATCAACAAATTTGGGATCAAATCCTCCATCAATGTGTATGAAAACAAGTATATACCCTAGTTGTCACAACTCAAAATACAAGGGCTAGTGAAGAAATTCACTAGGGTTATCCCTTGTCAAAATGATGGATAATAGACTCCTTGCATGATGCTAGTCATCGTGGTGTCACTCCATAGTAAATGTTTTTTTTTGGAACTCGCCAATATTATCACTTGTGACCCATCTCCACAAATTCCTCTCACAACATTAATCATGTTGGGGTAGCTCTTGGCTAACCTCTTTGGTGGATCCCATGGTCAACCCTATGGTCCCATGAGACACACTCACAACATGTCAACCATGGAGAAAGTAAATAAAATGTTCGATTATCCCTCCTAGCGGGTGAACACTCTCACCCAACTAATCAACATAATGGAAACCAACATGTCTTTCCTCACTACACAAATCAACATTTGTTTTGATTAGATTGAGAAGCTATAGGGTAAGCTTGATGAGGGTGGAAATTTCTCAGGTGATGGATTTCATAAGTGTAAGAACATTGATGAAGAAGAAGGTCACACAAATGAACACTCATTTTTTGACCATTTCAATAATCTGATTCCTCACTTCCCTAAAGTTGATATGAATAAGTTTGATGGATTTGATTCGTCTGGTTGGGTATACCAAATGGAGTACTACTTTTCCCTTCATGCCATATCATATGACCTAATGAAACTTTTAATTAGTGTGCCTTATCTAGATGGGGAATGTTGGAAATGGTGGCAATGGAATAAAAATCATCTCTAGGGTTCATTACATGGAACTAGTTTGTGAAAGCCCTATTTTGTTGCTTTATCATGGATAATATTTTTTTGGCCAACTTACCAAATTGCATCAAACTGGCATGGTGGAAGAGTATATTGATGCTTTTGAATGTTGGTTGCTCAATTTCAATAAGTTGATGGTGGGACTCAGGAAGAAGTCACCCCTCTCAGTGAGGAAGTTCCTATTCTTGACCAACAAGGTGAAGAACCCCAAATATCTCTTCATGCTTTCACTATTATTTCTTATCCTTAGACATTAAAATTTGTTGGCTATAAAAATCATGAGAAGGCCATTGTCTTAGTTGATAGTGGCGACACCCATAATTTCATTGATCACCACATTTACTAGGAAACACATTTATATATCCATGCTATTAACAATTTTGAAATAATTATTGCTAGTGGGGGATCTATGAAATGTGGTAGTCAATGTGAAAATGTGAAACTTCAAATGGGCGATTATTCCTTAAAAACTCACATGTTTTCCATTGAAATGGGTTGTTGTGATATTGTTTTCGGTGCTGAATAGTTAAGAACATTAGGCCCCATCACCATGGATTTCATGGAATTATACATGAGTTTCCAAAAGTATGGTCATTCCTACATGCTCAAAGGTCTCCAAGTAGGTTCTCTAGAAAAATTTAGCTCCCATTGTATGGAAAAGCTCCTTAAAAAGGGTCATTCTAACATTATTTCACAATTCCATGCTCTTCAATACTTTGAGGATGCTTCTCATATAGTTCACCTTGATCTATAGTTAGTATCTGACAAACACAAGCAAGTATTTGAACTTCCCCAAGGATTACTTCCCTCACGTGGAGAGCATGATCATAACATCCCATTGTTCCCATGTATCCTACCACCCAATGTGCACCTGTATCATTATCCTTTTTCACAACAGGTTAAATCAAAAATATTTTCCATGAGCTACTGGCTGTAGGTATCATCCATCCTAGTACCAACCCCTAATCTTCTCTAGTCATCATGGTTCTTAAAAAATAAGGCACTTGGCACATGTGTTAGGATTTTTAATCTCTTACTAACTTGAAAGTCAAAGATAAATTTCTCATTTTGGTCATTAACAATCTCTTAGATGAGCTACATGGAGCTCAATTCTTCACCAACATTGATCTTCACTCTAATTATCACCAATTTTGCATAAGGAAGTAATATTCCAAAGACTACTTTTGACACTCATGCATTTCATTATGGGTTTTTGGTGATTCCTTTTGGTCTTTGCAATGCAAATTCCACTTTTCAAAGCCTCATGAATCATATCTTTCAACCCCTTATACATTATTTTTTCCTATGCTTCTTTGATGACAACTTGGTCTACAAAACAATTTGGGAGGCACATGTGGATTAGGTTTTACAACTCCTCCATAATCAGTTGAACTATTCCTCACATGCTCTAGATGCACTTTTGGTGTTTCAAAAGTGAAATATTTGGGATATATTGTTAGTGGGGAGGGTGTGCATGCTTATCCTAACAAAATTGAGGCTATGTTAGATTCCTCACCCGAATACCCTAAAAAATTTGTGTGGCTTTCTTGGCTTCAGAGGTTACTATAGGAAGCTTGTCAATAACTATGGTAAATTTGCATCTCCTCTTAGCACCTTGCTAAAAAGAATTGCCTTTAGTTGGAATGAGGAGGACGAATAGTATTTTCACGTGTTAAAATATGCTACATGGAATCACCCTGCTCGACTTCAATAAGACTTTTGTTTTGGAATGTGATGCCTTGGGAAAATGAATCAGGGCCATGTTTATGCAGGAGGGATGCCTGCTAGCCTAGACTAGTGAGTAATTATGGTGATAGAAACTTATGCAAATCCAAATATGAGAGGGAAATGCTTGTTATTCTTAAATAAATTGATATGTGGCATCCTTACTTAATGGGGTGTTGTTTCCATATTAAAATAGACCATCATAGCTTGAAATATTTCCTAGAATAGAGTTTGTCCTCCCTAGAGTAGAAAAATTGGGTCGCAAAAATATTAGGATATCACTATGAGATTATCTACAAGAATGGAAATGATATTGTGGTGGTTGATACTCTCACTAGGAAGTATGATGAGGAAGGTTCCCTATTTTCCTTATCTTTCCTAGTGCCCAACTGTCTGCAAGTGGTAGTTGAAGAATGGTTAGGGGATGCCAAGATCATGCACATGATCCACTAGCTACAAATCAACCCCTAAGCTAACCCAATTTACACTTAGTAGAATGATGAGCTCCACTATAAAGGACATAATGTTTTGGGTCAAGGTTCCACATTTAAATCCATAGTTTTTTTTGGATCACACTCCTCTCCCACAATGGGTCTTTCTATGTTTTACAAAACATATGAAAGGATTAAGTGTTCATTCTTTTGGGAAGGAATGAAGAAGGACACATGCACCTTTGTGATTGAATGTGAAAATTGACAAGGATAAAATGGGGAAACAATAAATCCTCCAAGGAGAATCACATCCCTTACCCATTCTACTCACTGTGTGGGATGTAATTCTATGGATTTCATTGTGGGGTTATCAAAATCGGGCAACAAGTCAATGATCACGGTAGTTTAATTGATCAAATTTCTAAATATTCTCACTTATGTGCCTTACAATGCCCATTCAATGCCTCCATAGTCACAAAAGTATTCATGGACAATATTTTTAAATTGCATTCCATCCCTAAATCCATTGTGATTGATTGTGAACCTAACTTCACTAGCAATTTCCGACAGGAGTTGTTTCAACTTCAAGGTACCCAATTGAATATCACACAACATATCACCCCCAAATAGATGGCCATACAAAAACAATCAACAAATGTTTGGAAGCTTATTTACATTGTTTTGATTTGGACCAACAATCCTAATGGGTTTGGTGGTTACCCTTGGCTGAATGGTGGTACAATACTATATATCATATTGATACTAAAATTACCCCCTTTTAAGTAGTCTATGAACAATCTCCCTCGTCGGTGATCTCATAATTACCAGGCCTCTCTAAGGTTCAAGAGGTGGACAAAACCTTGACAACCCATGTTGACATTCTTCATACCCTCAAATATAATTTGGTGTTGGCTTAGAATCACATGAAGTAATAGGTTGATCAACATCACTTTGAACATGACTTTGAAGAAGGGGATTAGGTGTTCTTGCATCTCTAACCCTATAAGTAGACATCACTCAAGGAGAATAGCCACAAGAAGTTAGCTCTTAAGTTTTACAGACCCTATACTATACTTAAACGTATAGGCCCAATGGATTACAAACTGGCTCTGCCCACCCATTCTAATATCCACCCAGTCTTTAGTGTGTCCCACTTGAAGAAAGTGATTGAGTCTAATTGCAGAGTTCCAAAATTGATTGAGGAGGATTCCATTTGGTTGTATCCTGAGACTATTTTGGAAAAACTTGAGAACCATCTTCACTAGTGCACTATCCAATAAGTTTTGATCCAATGTAGGGATACACACCTTGAAGATTCTACATGGGAATAAACAAAGAAGGGAATGTTAGGGTCCCACCCTAACTCCCTTATTTAGGAGAATAAGTTGTTACTTAATGTATTCAAGACCGTCTTTATTAAATAAGACCCATGAGGTAGTAGAGTGTGAAATTAATAAATGTAAGTGACCTCATTAAATAATGCCCACTAGTTAGTGGTTGAGGCCTCATTAATGGAGGTCCCTTAGGTGATTAGGGTTTTGGTCAATTAGAAATTGTATATAGTAGTAGAAGCTATGTAATCAATTGCCAAGTGAATATTATTATGCTTGGATCTATGCTCATGTTGGAGGTTGACCCCTCGAAGAGGCAAGTGGACATGCATTCGGTTCTAATACCAACAAAGGTATGCTTATTGTTATTACTTCCCAGTTTTGGTTCTATTTATTTTCTTTCTATAGCTATATTTCTATCTATTTTTCTTCGTGTTTTCTGTTACAACTAACAAGGAACACCACATATTACTACAAATTACACTACAATAAGAGAGAAACATTTATCTTGATGATAATACCATCAATTATTTCATGTACTTTAAATACCATATTTGTGTTCTCTATGGGAAATTGCACGTTCTTTCATTTCATTCTCAGTCCAATCCTCATTGTGCATCTTCCAAAAGGCATTTCTAGGTCCTATTTTTTATGAACATGTTTGTATTGAAGAATATACAAATGAGAATCGTTATGTCTCAACTAGCCTTAATGATGAAATGACATTTACGAATCTAGGAAACTTTGATATAATGGGAAAAGTTTCTTAGGAAAACTTTAAAGTGACATTCCTTGCAAACCATGAGGTCAATCCAAGTTTTTTCTTTGCTTTGATTCCCAAGGATCCTAGCTATAATATCTATATAATTAGTTTCTCTACCAATAGAAGATACAACCAAATTTAAATCCTTTGTTTTCTTTTTCCATTTATAATTTGAAGGCTATAGAAGGACAAAACAAGGATGGTAGAATAATCCAAGTGCATATCATGTTTGAGGTCGAATCCTCTAGTCTTGGAGATTTTCTTTCCAAGGCTAGGCCTTGTCCACAGATTTACCACTCAACCTTTTCCCATGGTACTCTACTTCCCCCAAAACCCATTGTGTTTCAGATCAAGCGTATTAAAGAAGAAGAATTGATATCAATGGAAATGCACATCCTAAACCATCATATACTGATATCATAAGGAAGAATTGATTAGAATAACATACATGAAAGCAACTTTGCTGATTTTGTAGCTTCGTGAGGTATTCCCACCGGAGGCCGAGGTGCCAGGCATGTGGGAATATTAGTTGGCACCTGATCAACCTTTTGTTTCGATAAAATCAGCCTTGGAATGAGGCTAGGGCCTCATGGGCAAGTTGATGGGCTTTGTGGGCTTGTGTGGTGGTGCCACACCCACAAAGAGGATTAAAATATTCTAATTAATTGTTGAGTTTAGAAGGGGTTCCTAAACTCACTCATTGGAATCCTACATAAGGAGATGAGAGATTGTGGCAAATCTCATTGTGACATAGTCTGATGATGGAGTTGGCATAAGTGAGTTTGCACTTGTGTCAATAAGCTTGGTGATTTCAACAAGGGAATTTCTGAAACTATAACAAATATGGCCTAGGGTTGAGGACTCTCTATTTTTTGTTCTTGGTAGGGAAAACACACCCCACGTGTGGGAGAGAGAAGCAACAACATAATTAATAAATTGTATGAGTGAAGCAAATTGCATGGAAGTGTTCATACAACTTTTCATACATGTACGTGGGTTGCAGTGGTAATAATCACGTATGTACACAGGTTTCAATGGGAACAATTGCACATGTATGTGGGTTCTAATAGTGATAATGATGTACGTTAGTACAAGGTTTCTAGGAAGGAGAAGGTATGTACAAGATGATGCCAGTAGCTGCATGGGTGATGTTAGCAACAAATTTGTAAGTTGGTATTTGTCCCGGGAAGTTTGTTGATTTTGTGGTTGTAGAGAGGATTGGTTTTGTCCTAATATTTGGTGATTTTTGTAAGCTGTTGAGAGGCATGTTTTTTCCCATAGAATTTTTGAATTTGACAAGAGTTACATAATAGAAATTTTGTGTCTCATATGTGTTGATGATTCATCTTTGATCTTGTTGTTTCCGCTACTATATTTTTCAATCAATAATTTCAATGTAAAATTGTTTAGTGATAACAACTAGGGTTTACTGTTAGCTCACTAGGAAGCAATTTTCATATATGAAATTAGTCACGTAGAGTTTCATGTGAAAATTGACATAGTGTCATAGATGAGGCTTTGAAGAGAAGGGGATCATCTTGAGACACAACAATGGAAGATTGTTGTTCTTGTTCTGATAAGGTCATCATGGTGAACACATTGAATATTGAGGACAAGTTGGAAGAGGCAACCAACTTCTGGGCTTTGAAGGCTAGGTTTCTCTTTCTATTAGAGGAGAATGACCTCAAGGAGTATGTTAAGAGTGTGGTTGCAAGTCCTACCAATATGCAAGAATTGACATATCACAAGAAGAAGGAAGAGAAGGCCAAGTGAGTGTTGGTAGAATTTGTAAAGGATCACTTGATTCCTCACATTGCTGAGAAGACATCTGCCAAGGAAATGTATGATGCTTTTGTAGGTCTATACCAAAACGAGAATACATAAAGGAAGTTGCATTTGAAGCACCATCTTCAATTTTTCAAGATGTCTAGTGAGGACACGGTCGTGAAATATATTATGAAGATTACACATAAATGAGATCAACTTGTGGCCATCAGTGATAAGGTGGAGGATGCTGAGTTGGTGAATGTAGTGTTGAGAGGTCTTCCCAAGTCTTGGGAACCATTTGTACAAGGGATTTGTGCAGGATAGAATTTAACGGACTTTGATAAAATATGGACTAATTGTATCTAGGAGGAGACTCGATTAGTTTCCAAAGATGATTTGGATGGCTTGGTGAAGAGTAGCAACGATGAGAACCAGTCCCTTGTAGCCCGCACTAGGAAGGGCAGAAGAGGTTCTCCTAGTAGAAGGGATTATCTTGAGAGAGAAGCATCTCCAGAACCAAGACAAAAGAAGGATCTTAGTAAAATCAGATGTTTTGAGTGTCATGACTATGGTCACTATGCTTCACAGTGTCTGCACCAGAAGGGAAGGGGAAGAAGGAAACATGCATCAACAATAGAGGTTGATGAGGTTACACATAGGTTTTAGAGGGAGATCTTGTTGGTTTCCGCCATTTTAGGTATAGTTTCCAGGAGGGGGACTTGGTTGGTGGATAGAAGAGCATCTTTCCATATGACAGGTGCACGAGAGTTGTTTGATATCTTCACAAACATTGCCTCAGACTTATGTGTGGATCTTGGTATGGAAACCAAGCATGTAATATGAGAGTCTGATAAAATATCGTTCATGATAGAGTCAGGAGAAGTGATGAGGGTGTCAAATGTGTTATGGGTGTCAGAACTTAGGAGGAGCATTATCTTAGTCTTGAATATTGCGAAGAAGGCCTACAATATATTGTTTCGAGATGGAAAAGTGTTGTTTGTGCCCAGACGATCTAGATTTAGATCAATGGTGGTTCTTGGAGTTAGGGAGGGAAACCTATATAGGCTAAGGGGCCAACCTATGAGAGTTGTGACTAGTAGTAGCAAAGAGGTCGATGATGAGGGGCATGTATCTCCACCCGTGGTGAGGAAGGTAGACCCACCAACAACACATGCTCAGAGGGAGATAGAGTTCATAGGAAGATATCCCTCAAAATCCAATAGGGAGGAGCATCCTCCCAGGAATGTTTAAAGGAAGTTGGATTTGAAGGGGAGTCAACAGGATTAGAGGGAGCATCACTCATCTAGAGGGATTCCACCTTTAGGTACAGGTGGAAGAGAGGAGTCTTCCAAATGGGTGTCATGGGTTGAGGAGGCCAGACAGGAGGATCTGAAGTAGGAGGCTTATAAGAGCGATGTATACTCCATGGAGGACCCATTCATTATAGGAGGATTTGCCTCAATGATAGACGAGGTGGCCAGTCAAGAGAACTGGAAAACAACATTTCCTTCAATGATTGAGGATGCAACCAATCAGGAGGATTGGAGAGTAGGGTTTACTTTGGTCACAGAGGGATCAACCAACTAGGAAGATTGGAGTAAAACTATGGTAGCTGATGCAGTGTGGGAGATATAGGTACATCCATATGTTGGAGGATGGAATACCTCCCTCGCTAAGAGGGAGTGTTGATTTTGTAGCTTCGAGAGGTATTCCCACAAGAGATCGGGGTGTTAGGAATGTGGGAATCTTCGTTGGAACTAGATCGACCTTTCATTTAAGTGAAATCAACCTTGGAATGAGGTTAGGGCCTCATGGGAAAGTTGATGGGATTTGTGGGCTTGTGTGGGGATTCCACACCCACAAAGATGAATAAAATATTCTAATTAATTGTTGAGTTTAGAAGGGCTGCCTAAACTAACTCATTGGACTCCTATATAAGGAAAGGAGAGATTGTGAAAAATATCATTATGACATAGTGTGATGATGGAGTTGGAATAAGCGAGTCTACACTTGTGTCAAGGAGATTGGTGATTTCAACAACAACAAAGGAATTTCTGCAACTATGGAAAATATGGCCTAGGGTTTAGGAATCTCTATTTTATGTTCTTAGTAGGGAAAGCACACCACACATGTGGGAGAGAGAGGCAGCTGCAGAAGGAAGAAAACGTACGAGTGGAGTGAATTGTACAGAAGTGTCCATATTGGTTTTTGTACATGTATGCAGGTTGTTGTGGGAATATTCATGTATGTACATGAGTTTTAGTAGGAATAGTCGCGTATGTACGCAGGTTCCAGTAGGGACAGTCACGTACGTTCGTACATGGTTTCTGGGTAGGATCAGGTCCGTACAAGATAACATTAGCAACAATACGTGTGGCATCAACAGGCCATACAAGTGGTCTGCAATAGATTTGTAAGTTGGGATTTGTCCTGGGAATTTTTCTGATTTTGTGGTTGTAGAGATGACTGGTTTTGTTCTCAGATTTGGTGATTTTTGCAAGTTGTTGAGAGGGCTATTTTTTCCTCAAAATTTCTGAATTTTACAAGAGTTACATAACATAAATTTTGTGTCTCATATGTGTTGATGACTCATCTCTGATCTTGTTGTTTCCGTTGCCATATTTTTCAGTCAATAATTTCAATGTAAAATTGTTAGTGATAACAACTAGGGTTTATTGTTAGCTCACTAGGAAGCAATTTTCAGATCTGAAATTAGTCACATAGAGTTGCATATTAAAATTGACAAGCTCTTGGTCTTATGAAAATACCCAAGAAAGCCACATCACCTTGATCCGATTGTAATAAATTGAATAACCTTCAAGTACAAAATGAGAATATCATAGACTTTAAAAACAATTTGTGACAAGTTGGATCTTCCCATCTCCTATTCTATCAATCTAGGCTTAGCATACCTAGTTTCCCCCCTACAAAATGCTAGCAAAGCCTCTCGACGATTTTTTTAGCTACCCCCCTCCTAATTCGTTGAATAAGTAGAATGATTTTTTTTCACCAATAACAATACTCACTCATGCATAATACTTCATAAATATTCTTCTTTCCATGGTTATTCCTCTCCCAAGATGCTAACATAGCCTCTTAGAAAATTCGATTATCCCCCTCTTAATTTGTTGAGTAAGTAAAATAAGTTTGCTAACATGTATCTGTGGACATTTATGCCTAGAACATAACAAATATTGTTCCTTCCATTCCTATAGAAATTCCACTCAAAACCAAAAAAGATCAAAAGAACCCAAAGTTTTGCAAGTTGGAAACACAGGTTGAACTCACCAAAGTAACCCAATACAAGTGGTACAAAACCGACAATTTGAGGCGACCACTATGGCACACAAAACCCAACAAAAACCAATGTTTTGGAGAGTTTGAAATGAAGGCTAGGCTTACCATAGCATCTCATTCAAACCACAATACTAAAAATGTAACACCACCTAGTTTAGTGCCCCAAGTGAGTTTAGTTGCAATTCCAAATTTTGCAAACACATTCTTGATGATAACACTTCCAAACAAATTATATGCACAATTGTCTTAATCGTTGTCTTTAATTAGAAAATGTGCACTTTCTACACTTTCCATGTAGCTAATTACAATCTTGAAAATCGATTTCAAGTCTCTGTATGTTTAGTCATAATCTAGATGTTTTCTGTTGTGCAAAACCTAATTTGGATGATATTTGTATTCTTGACATTGTGTTTATGCTGATTTCATCCATCTCAATATCAATTTCCTCATGCAAAGCATAGTTTTTCACGAACACAATCCACAAATTTGGAAAACATATATTTCCATTCCATTGTTGATTAAGGTTGGTTGTCATTGATGTCAACCCTTGAAGAAAGCCCCGTAGCACAAAGGTTTGGGTAATGGACCCAATATTGTTTGATGTAAATATGACTCATTATTGTTTTTTCATGGTTGATAAGAAGTAAATATGGATGAACTCCAACGTGGTCCCCTTATGGTGAAAGCCCTCACGAGAAGACGCTTTGTGGAGTAAGAGAACCCATGCTTAATTGTGGAATAATGAGATGAAGGAAAATGAATTTTTTAGGGAACATATCCTATATGGATATTTCTTGTCATATCATTTCTGGTGGTATGTGGAACGTCACATAATTCCTCACGGTTAGAGAGTTATGTCCATGAGAAGTTGGAGACCCCAGGTTTGGGTAATGGACCCAAGTTTGTTTGATGGGTAACAATATGAGTTATGATATATTTTCAGATAATACCATTCTATATGTATAGTACATGTCATGCCATTTATGGTGGTATGTATAACGTCACATAACTCCTCACGGTTTGAGAGTTATGGCCTTACGAAGTTGGAGGACCTTCATATGTCACCTAGAAGCCCCAAAAGGTCAAAGTAGTCAAAGTGGTTTAAGAGATTTTAAAAGGTAAATAATAAAGTGAAGTGATGAGTGCATTACAATTCAAGTGAATTCAAAATAAATTATTTCAATAATAAATTTAATGGAGAAATTAGAAGTGGATCCAACCCTAAAATAAGGAAAGTGGGCCAAGTGACCTAGAAGATGTTTTAAAGGAAGCTACTTGGAGAGTATAAATAAGAGGCAATGCTCTCTCATTTGAATCACACTTGAACATATTGAATGTCTATATGCGTCTGAGGTAACCAAGGATATCTAAACCGGAATTCTGAGTGAAGGTGAAGAAAACAAGGCCGAAATGCAGGGAAGGATAAATTCTTTTGATGGTGCTTTCTAAGGTATGTTATTTACAGGTCATCTCACCATTTTCACTATAAATATTTTTCTATAATGATTCAGACTGTGAAATTTCTATGCAAGTGAGAAAACATATCTGAGTATGTGTGGTAAAAAATTCATCTTGTGGGTCGTTGTATTTTTGGAGTTACACTCCGTGGAAAATAGGGTTTGTGGCCAGTCCTAAAACTAGTCAAAATCAGGTGTTTCGGGTAAAAAAGTCATAACTTCTTCATAACAGATTTAAATTTAGTGAGACCAAATGTGTTGGTTAGGGTACAGTTTTTAGTATTCTATGTAATAGTTTCAGATCAATTCATCAAAAATTTTGTGCGGGGCACGCTCTACAAGGTCACTCTCTAGAATAAACCAGAATTCAGCAAAGTATGCCATTTTTGCTATAACTCTTTTTCTGAGAGGTTCCAAGTAGTGAAACTTGAAGGAATTGCATAAAACACACTGAAGAACATTGTGTATAAGTTTCAGATCTTTATACATTACGGGTTCAAAGTTATGATTACTTCAAGTTAAGGTTGTTGACTAATCCAAAACTAGGCATGTGAGACTAAAGAAAAGTTTGATGAAAATGCTAGTCTCTTGTTTTTAAAGTCAAGGAAGGTTTGCAGGAATGTAATCATATACCCCAGGTCTATTACAGAGCTAAAAATCAGATTTGGATGATGAAATTGATGAGGGCTTTTGGTTGTGGTACATGTTGAGTACATGGTTGAGACAAGTAGTTGATGAGTTGGTGCACATACATGAGGTGTATAGTTGATGATGTTGGTACATATTGATGAGTCATAGTTGATGAGTAGTTGAC
>ML788028.1:693438-712411 GCA_009831015.1 Picea engelmannii | reverse complement strand
TTCTGGTTGTAGCCAGAGAATTGGGGAGTTGGAGCTTCCCTCAGGTTGTAGCCCGAGAAACTAGGGGGTTGGAGCCTCCTTCCAGTTGCAGCTGGAAAACAAAGGAAGTTGGTGCTTCCAATGAATGTAATTCTTCAAGACATATAAGAAAAATCATTCGATGGTTTTCTCCCGATTTGGGTTTCCACGTAAAACACCGGTGTACTGTGTATGTGTGTGATTGTTTATTTCTTACTGCTCATTATTGGATAATAATTCGACATTGATATAACATTTGAAGAAAAATGATTATAATTACGCTATTACTGATTCACCCCCCCTCTCAGTAATCCAACATCCATGTCATTTCTTGAACAATTTCCAACTTCAAATTGATTCAAAATAGCTTTTTCAACCACAATCTACAAGGATTTGTTCCTTTTTGCAACTCCTATTGTTTTACACTTTAATTATCTACATCATCAAATTAGTAATGCCAACATCATGGTAAAAATGATTGTCAACCAAGTGACTGAATAGAGATACCTATGGATGCCCAAAGTGTATTTATATTTCTTCATTGCCTTGAAATGAATACGTTGTAGACATTTTTGCTGCGATGATAAAATATAATTATAACCAAAATTAATGCAAATAGTGATTTTATTAGTGCTTAAGAAAGACGAGAACTTGCACACCAATGTGTGTGTGTGTGTGTGTGTGTGTGTGTGTGTGAGAGAGAGAGAGAGAGAGAGAGAGAGAGAGAGAGAGAGAGAGAGAGTATATGTATTCCCTTGGGATTTCTCCAAATTCTCGCCTTAGGTTGGACATTGTTTGCCCCAACCCCTAGACCATAGGAGATGGTACATAATTCTATGATTGAATGTTGAAACAATGATTCAATCTCCTCCAAATTCAAGTGGATTTAATTTAAAATTCTTTGTTGTCTCCATTTCTTTTCTTTGACCCAATTCAATTACCTATTCTCTTTGTAGTTGACCAACCTATCTTCTACACTCCCAAACTCAAGGAATGAGAAGCTTCCTTTAATGCTTTGCAATGTGATGTACGAGCCACATGCATAAATGTACAATGTAGGGCATGATCCACTTTTCACCTTGATACTATGTTTCATCACCATAATATTGTCCCCTAGGACCCTAACTAAGCCCAAGCTATTTTTGTATATCTCCACACATTGATATACACCAACACACTTCATAACCAAGTTGTTGTCATCAATGTGTATTAAATATTTCCGCATGCTTTTCAAGCAGAATGAGTTTTTTCCAATCTATGGCACAGTTTTAAGTCTTCTTTTCTGTAACACATTTAATGAGAAGTATCAAATGCCAACTCGACTATATAGTGCAACGACAAGTAGTTATTGAACTATTCCAATCTGATGTGATTTAAACTTAAAATATTTCTCTCGTAAAAATGTAGATGAAATTCTTAATTTGTTGATGGTGATGCCATATTTTGTTCTATGTCCATCCAAAAATTGGTCCTTAGTGACTCTAATTATACTCATAATACCTTCATCTACATCTTGATCTCTAACGAGATATGTTGATCTCACCGAAAAATGAAGCTCCCAAGGTACCCCAAACCACATGGCATTTTAGAGTTCCTTCTATTGATACACATTCTAAACATTTTTTTGGAAAGTGTTCCCCTTAAAATTTAGCCAATGCACCCAAATACTTAGGTGGCACATACAACCCATTTACATGTGTGATGCAACCCTGGAGGGAAAACCACTAATCATAATCATTTTCCTTTGGCTACGTTGTATTGACAGGTGGGTATTATGTTATCAAAATCACCCAAGACCTGCACCTAGCCCGAACTAGTTATCTTTTCCTCTATGTGTCCATGGCCTAATGTAAAAGGGTCAATGATTGCTGAACTAAGACCCCATTCGCATATTTTGTTGATTTGTTTATGAAGAGTAGTACCATGAATTGCCATGGATTTGTACCTTATCTCAACATTGAGGTAACTGACATACAATTGTGAAACTGGGAAAAATTAACATAAATTGTTGCTAAAATACTCAAGGTTGGAGGTCCAATCACATTGCTCTCAGACCATAGGGCGAGTTCTTGTTATGTATCCACTCACAATTTCTTAGGGACCCCACCTAACCTCTAGTTGCACTCCACAAAATTATGTCTCAAACCTTGGACCAAGGCACACATTTATGTATCAACATGAGTGTATTATGCCATCAAAATCGCTCAAGACTCGCACCTAGCTCGAACTAGTTATCTCTACCTATGTGGGTCTGTGGTCTAATGTGAAATGGTTGGCCACTCCTAAACTAAGACACCATTCACAAATTTTGTTGATTTATTTATGAAGAGTAGTACCATGAATTCCTACGGATTTGTACCTTATCTCAACATTGAGGTAAATGACATACAATTGTGAAACTAGGGAAAATTAACATAAATTGTCACTAAAATACTCAAGGTTGAAGGTCCAATCACATTGCTCTCAAACCGCGGGGAGAGTCTTGGTTATTATCCATTCACAATTTCTTAGGGACCCCACCTAACATCTAGATATAGTCCACAAAATTATGTCTCAAACTTTGGACTGAGGTACACATTTACAAAGTTTGATGCATTAGTTGTTTAAGCAAATTAGGGCATGGAGCATCTCCCAAATGTGGGGAATTTTCAAATCTCATTTTTGAAACAAGAAGTTTGTTTTGAGGATTCTTACAAATGCTCTAATTTTCATGTTGAACTAAGTTCCCTAAACAAACAACATATACTTATGAAATTATGTTGGACTGAATGAAGTTGATTCATGGAAAATTCATGGGTAAACTTGCAATTATCGTTGCTCTCAAATCATGAATCTAGTCCAAGTCTTCTCTTCTCCCATGTGGTGATTCCTAGGGAGTCTCTCGTCACTTGAATTTTGTTTTCCATCTACTCTTGATAAGAATACAATGAAGTGCTTTATAACAATGCTAACTTCATGCATAAGCATTTAAAAGCTTGACGACTTTTCAAGCACAATAGGGCTTGGCTTATGTCCTAGATTATGACATGTAGCTTTCAATGATCTTTTCAATGACATGACTATATTGAAAGAGGCTTGAGCATTGTAATCCATCTCGTATTTGCACAATGGTGTATATTTACAAAACTAGACCAAATTATTGCAACTTGTGTTGGTCGACATTGATGCAAGTTGCGTTGTTGCCAAAACATGAGGCTAATATGAATTTTCTCTTGGCCCACATTTTTGTTTCTAGAGACTTGAAATTTGCTGAAATTCGCATTGTCCAACTCTACTCCACGGAGTTACAAGGCCAAGATTTGGGATCAAGTTACTATTCCTAACACTTTTTTGTCAAGTGAACAACGAATTGCGTATCTCCTAAAGGCGTAAATAATCGAGTCATGTTTTTCTCCAGTGAGTTCATATGAGTGTCGCTATGAAATCCTAGAAATTTCAGTTGCTAGATAATTTTCCCGGAAATAAAAATAACTGCATGTGCTCGCTCTGCTCTGTTGAGATTTGAAAATAAAAGTTATTGCATGTGCTTTCTCTGTTGATATCTGAAAACAAAATTTGGTGGAAGCATCATCAAGCTATGACTGACATGAGCATTGTGTAAATTTGGTGGACGACAAGAGTTTTAGTAAAACTGTGGGTAGGGAGGACTACAGTGACACCGAGATTGCATAACTCTCTAACATCCCTAATCGTAGGTTCTCATACCAATTATGCGTTCAGGGATGTTGCAATAAGAAGTAAAATACGAGGAGAGAATATTCACCATTGTACACTCTATATTCGATAAAATACACGCGCGTGCAGGCATACAGAGAAGTGAAGAAAACCTATAGGTCGAAGTATATATGAAGAGTAGTCTATAGAGAGAGAAGTGAAGAAAACCTATAGGTCGAAGTATATATGAATAGTAGTTGAGACTAGGTAACATATAAAAATAGAAGGTGCATTAGGTGGAGCACTGGGTGAGATTTAGAGGTAGTACATTGTCTTGAAATAAGAAGCACATATATAAATGCACAATGTAATATATGATCTGCTTTTCACCTCAATGTTGTGTCTCTTATCACCATAATATCATCTCAGGTGATCCATATTTGATCATTATATCATTTGTCATCTATTTCGATGCCTTCAAAGTGGAAAAAATTTGAGGAAACAACTTGTAGGGTCAATTTGATGGTAGGTTCCAGTTTGGAAAATTGGGGTTAAAAAATTTTCGGGACTATTTTGAGGCATCAAACGTCATTTTTTGGCGCAAAAAACCAAGAAGGTCCTAAAACTATTCTACACACCGATACCTTTCCAACGGTGCAAGAATCTCCCCAATCAGAGTTTGTATGCGAAAGTTATGCCTCTCGCAAGTTGACCTACTGTGTTGACCACCATGGTACGAGAAGATGCCACGTCGACCCCTGTTAATCACGCATATGGGGCCAACCATGTTTGTAATTTCAAGAAGATTCTAGAAGGTTCTAAACATTATCACAATTTAGGGTTGAGGAAGTCAAAACCCTACCCCTATATGGCTATGGGGCTATGTTAAATAACAGGTCGCTAGGAGGAGAAGGGGTTTGATTATGATATTATTGTATTTTGTTCCATAGCGAAGAAGAACAACTGGGAGTGGCTAATTAGAGACCCTAACAGAGGGGGTTTATGTTATATAACATCCTAACGGGCCAACATCCTAACATGCCACAGGTCTCAGGTAACTCCATAGAAAGTGCCTTCTCCTTTGTACTTGCATTATTTCCATACTAGACAAAGGAGAGTAGACCGAACTTACCTTCTAGTTCGGTTTTCTCCCAAAAGGGTTTCCCGGAGAAAATCATTAAACTCACACACTTACCTCTGCTCACACTTAAAATCAAATCACTGACTGAATTTAATGAGGCCCTCACTTCCCTATGCATTACTTGTCCAGTTCTGTGTTGAAATCATTCATGTATTGAGTTTTCCCCATTTGACCTCAACTCACATAAATCAAACATCCACCAAACATTTATGATGGGTATTGGGCTTAGCCTCCCACAATCTGAGGGTGATTCTTAGTGCTAACATTCATGGCGATGTTGTTGGGGAATGAATTGAAGACATTTCCCTGGGTAAGAACGACAAAGAAACTCAGATTCTGAAGGTGTATCAGAAATCAGTATCTTGAATATTGCAGCTTGCACCTGACGACTCTATTGTTTCAATTGTGGCTTCGAAAAGCAGACACACAAGGTCTACTCCACAGCTGCCTCTAGCTACACCCAAAGTTGATGTAGAGAATATTATCAAGAAAGGAAAGGCCTCTCAAGAAGAACACCTTTCAGCTGTTGTATCAGGTGATTCAGATAATTTACATGATTCTTATTTAAAAACCCCAGTATTTGCTTCTAATTCTCCTGTTATACCATCTGCTGGAGTTTCCATAAGTTTAAATTTTGGGAGTTTTCCTATTGATTTCCCCCTTCCTAGTCTTGGTTTGGAAGGAGAAATCTTTGAAACTCCTGTCTCCCTTGATATTATACAGTGGTTTAGACCTAAGACCTTAGAATATTTTCTCGCTTCAGGATTTATTACTCCCCCTCCTATTAAAGTTGTTGCATTTGGAGAAGGGGAAACCTTTGTTCCCTTGAACCCCATATCTCTCTCCCCAAACACTCAGTTGTTTCCTTTCTCTCCTAGAAGCACAACTACAGTCGTACTTGTCCAAGCTCCATCTTCCCCTGTTTCTCCTACAGTTCACATCCCAATGGCAGTTGCTAATCCTCCTAGGAACAAGATGGTTGAGATATTGGCTGCTAGATACACCCTTCTGGTTTTACCTTAGCCTATGAATTCTCTCCCAACCATAGACTACCTTAAGTACATGCCCTAGTTTATAGGGGAGGGAGACATAACTGCAGAAGAACACCTTTCAACTTTTTATAGATTTGCAGAGATCCATGCCATCGAAAATGAAGATGTGTGGATGAGAGTTTTCGTACAGAGCCTTGATGGTGATTCTAGGAATTGGTTTAAGGACTTGCCTCTTATATATATTGATGGGATTCATACTCTGGATGACTCATTCTTAAGACATTGGGGGGATAAAAAATATTTCCTTTATTATATTAGAGAATTTGGGGCACTTAAGAGAGAGGAGGGGGAATCTGTTTCAGACTTCTCAAAGAGGTTTAATAATATGTATAAAAAGATTCCCACTGAAATTAGGCCTACAGAAACCTCTGCCAAGATTACTTATGCTAGTGATTTTGACCTTGAGCTTTGCCTCTTGTTGAGAGAAAGAAGAGCTACCTCCTTGGCTCATATGCAAGATGCAACCCTTGACGTGGAATCTAATCTATTGGTAGTAGGAAAACTCAGGAGAAAATTTGATAGAGACAGAAGAAAAGTTAGGTCTGAAGCCTCAACCTCTGATTCCTCAGTGACCCACCCTCAAGAGGATGAATTGACCAAGCTAGTAAAATCATTGTTTTCTAAAATGGAAAGGTTGGAATTGGAAGGAAAGCAGAGTTATAGGAATCCTCAACATGATGATAATAGGGGTAACTTCAAAAGACCAAATAATGCCCCTCAGATTATCCAAAGAAATCAAAGAAACGGGGATAGGGATGATCAGAGAATTCAGGCTCCTCTCCAAAATAACCTTGTTACTGATGAAGAAGGATAGGAAGAAGATGTCGACCCTGAAATCCATTGTCTTGGTGACACCTTCTTATTTCCTCATCTAACCCAATCTGCATATGAAGACTCTCTCATGGATAGCCAACTAAATGAAATAAGAAAGGGGGAAAGGACAAATAGATATAACATGAGGTCAAATAACATAAGGTCAAATAATACAAATACAAATAGATATAGCATGAGGTAAAAGAAGAAATAAGGGAAGATTGATGTTTTTGATAAGCCTACTAGAGCAGAGAAGTCTGCTAAAGAGGTGGCAGACAACAGTAAAGAAAAATAGGCACAAACCCCCCCACCAATGGTTAAAATCCCTATGCCAGAAGTGAAGGAGATTCTAAAGCCTCCCTCGTCTTATAGCCTTGAGCATGAGATTCAAAATATTAGGATTCTTGTACCTCTTTCAGAGTTAGTCAAGCATGAGGGATTCGAAATGTGCCTATCTAAAGTATTGCAACCCGAACCTCTATCTGACCCCACAAACTCAGTCAACCTCCAAGATGAAAAGCCAACAAACAACTTGGCAGAATATGAGGCTCTTCTCTTGGGTTTGAGAGCTACCAAAGGCATGAAGATTGAGGAGCTAACAATGTTTGGGGATGATGAGTTGATTGTTCATCAAGTTAGAAATCTGTATCGGGCTAAGCACCCAAGGTTAAGGGCCTATAGAAATGAAGTTTGGGATATGGTTGACAATTTATTCTTGGCTTTTAATATCTCATTTGTTCCAAGGGAGGAGAACTCTGTGGAAGATTCCTTGGCGGTCTCAACAAGTAATTTCAAGGTCCCTTAACCCCCCAACCTCAAGTATGAGGTGGAGATAAAACACAAACCCTCTATTCCTGACAATGTCAAGCATTGGAAGGTCTTTGAGGAGGATATCGAGATTAAAAAGTTTCTTGAGACTGTGGATGAAATTTCTGATTTGCATATTGATCAGGATCAGGATGCTGAAGAAAGTCCTCATGTTCATGTTTTTCTCAATAAAATTGTTGACCATCATATTGTCCAGTTGCCTAGTAACCATATTCCAAAGGGGCTTGTCCCTTTAGAGAGATTGTTTGACATAAATGATGTTACTGTAAAGGTTGAAGGATCAACTGAAGAAGTTGATGTGACTGAATGCAATCTAGGAACAAAGGAGGATCCCAAATGGGTCAAACTGTCTAGCATCTTATCAAAGGAGCAAAGGGATGAGTATGTCAGGCTTCTCAAGGAGTTTGCTGATGTGTTTTCCTGGGAATATGAGGATTTGAGGACATATGACACCAACATCATAGAACACAAAATACCTTTGAAAGAAGATGCCAAACCTTTCAAGCAAAATCTCAGGCAGATAAATCCCATGTTGTTTCCGATTATGGAAAAAGAAGTCAAAAAGTTGTTGGATGCACATATCATCATCCCCTTGATATTTTCAGAGTGGGTAGCTAATTTGGTGCCTGTGAGGAAGAAGAATGGGGAAATCCGGTTGTGTGTTGATTTCATAAATTTGAACAGAAGCTCCAAAAAGGATAATTACACCTTGCTGAAAATGGAGCACATTTTGCAGAGAGTGATTGGTTCATCCAGGATGTCTGTGGTTGATGGTTTCTCCGGGTACAACCATATCTCTATCTTTCCTGAAGATAGAGAGAAGATAACTTTCACTACACTTTGGGGCACGTTCATGTATTCTAAAATTCCCTTTGGATTGATGAATGTAGGAGCGACCTTCCAGTGAGCCATGGACATCACCTTCATTGGAGAAAAGGACAAATTTGTAGTCATTTATCTGGATGACATTACAATATTTTCAAGGTCTGATAAAGAGCATTGTCATCATTTGAAGAAAGTATTCTTGAAGTGCAGAAGGTTCAGTCTCTCTCTCAATCCTGAGAAATATTTATTTGTGATGCAAGAGGGAACATTGTTGGGGCACATTGTGTTAGATGAAGGGGTGAATATTGATCCAAGCAGAGTAGAGGCCATCTAGTCCTTATCTTTTCCCATCTAGGAAAGAGGTTCAGTCTTTCTTGGGTAAGATCAAATTTTTGAGGAGGTTCATTTCTAATTTTGTTGAGTTGGTTAAATACATTGCAACCATGCTCAGAAAAGGGAATGAAGTGAAATGGACTGGTGAGTCCAGGAATTCTTTCAACCAAATCAAGAGGGCTTTGACTGAAGCGCCTGTGCTCATTAGCCCTAACTATTCTAAGGAATTTATGATATTTTCTTTTTCTTCATCTGATACACTGGCTATTGTTTTGCTAGAAAGAAATGCAGAAGGTTTGGAACAACCTATTTCCTTTTTTAGCAGAGCAGTGAGGGATGAAGAAATGAGATACGATATCATGGAGAAGCAATCCTATGCTTTGGTAAAGGCCCTCAAGGCTTTCAGAATCTATGTTCTGCATTGAAAATTTATCGCATATGTCCCCTCACCCGCAATGAAGGAGATACTGATCTAGCCTGATATAGATGGGAAGAGAAGCAAGTGGATTGCCAAGATTCTAGAGTTTGACTTGGAAATAAAACCCACAAAATTGGTGAAAGGTCAAGGTTTAGCTAGGTTACTAGATGAATCAAATTGCAAAGCATTTGGGGGTTAATTTCATGAATGTAGGCTTAGAAAATCAGCAAACTAGGATTGCTGCTGAAGACTCTCATGTCAGCCCCAACTTAGCAGGATGTCCCTGGTACAAAGATATCATATATTTCCTACGTAAGTTGAGGCCTCCTGATGCTTTGGACAAAAGCAAGGTGAGAGATTTGAAACTCAAAGCAATCAAATATTGTATCATTGATCTGGTTTTGTACTGGAAGGATCATTTGGGAGTCATGTTGAGGTGTCTAGACCCACAATAAGCCCAAAGAGATATGACTGATTTTCATGACAGCTCATGTGGGGGACATCATTTTTTGGAGGACCACAACTTATAATATCCTTAGAGCTAGGTATTTCTGGCCCAACCTTTTTACTGATGTTTGTGCAAAGATTAGAGTTTGCACCAAGTGTCAAAAGTTTGTTGGAAAGCAGTAGCGCAAATATTTGCCTTTGAAACCTGTAGTAGTTTCTAGACCTTTTCAACAGTGGGGTCTCGACTTCATTGGAGAGGTCCACCCAGCCTCAAGTGGCCAGCACAGGTGGATTTTGACCACCACTAACTATTTTACCAAATGGATAAAATCCATCCCTACAAGGAGTGCCTCTCACAAGGTGATCATAAGTTTCCTTGAAGACATCATGTCCAGATGTGGATTTCCAAACATGATTGTTACAGACAATGTTGCCTCTTTCAGAGCTAAGACATTAATTAATTTATGTGAGTAGTATGGGATCAAACTAGTCCATTCTACTCCCTACTACCCTCGGGGAAATGGTTTAGCAGAGTCTTCTAACAAGAGCCACATAAAGATCATCAAGAAGTTGTTAGAAGACAACAAGAAAGCCTGGGATTCGTAGCTAAAATTTGCATTATGGGCTTACAGAGTTACAACCAAGAGGTCATTGGGCATTTCTCCTTTTCAACTGGTGTATGGGGTTGAGGCTATTTTTCCCGCCCAACTTGATTTTCTTATGGAAAAATTCTTCCAAGACTATCAAGGGGAACCTGATGATACGATCAAGAGGATACTGTAGCTAGTAGAAGTGTAGCAGACCAGGGAGCAGCTGTTGGATAAGGCATAAGATCATTAGTAGAAGATAAAGCGAGCCTTTGACAAAAAGACAAGTAAGGGGGATTTCCAGCTGGGGGATCTGGTGCTCAAATGGGATACACCCAAGCAAGAAAAAGTCAAACGTGGTAAATTTGAAGCCTTATGGATCTGTCTCTTCAATATTTTTGAGGTATTTCCGAACAACACTTATAAATTGCAGAACTTGGAGGATTCCAAAGTTTTAGGTGGCCCTGTCAATGGGCATTTTATGAAGAAATATTTTGTTTAAGCCATGATTGGCTTCCAAACATTGTACATACCACTTTATTTTTGTTTTTTAATAATAGACTCCATAACCCAAAGCTAAGACACTGGAGTTGCACGTTCTTGACAACTCGCAGGGAGCATGCCATCCCCTGTGGAGCTAAATTTGATCACATATAGTTGTCAAGAGTAGTGTGTGTTTTGTCAATACTCAGGCCTATATCCTTGCCATGTCTCTCTCTCCTTCTCATAGGCCAAGTCTTAAAGTTTTTCCCTTCCGACTGTTAAAATCAGTTTTTTGTTTGCCCCTTTTTGTTTTAAGCAACCTGGTTTCTCTTAATGTCTTACCCGAAAGAAGTTTTGGCTCGAAGAATTTCTGTTTTTCCCGGAGGGTGAACACTCACCTATTTTGTTTCATTCTCTAGTCCTTGTGTTTTCCTAGCCCACAACAATTTTCCCAAGTCCTTGTTCACAAAGGCCACAACCATGGACATCAAGTGCAACTTTCATAATAGTCCATTTCGGGCTCGGAACGCAAGCAACGGACGGGTTAAGTTTTCAACGGCGAAGATCCCTCGTGGAGTTCAGATCAGTGGCTCGTGGGTATTCAAAATCACAAAATTGCACCAATTATAGTGCCAAAGAAAAAAATATGAAGTCCCAAAGCCCAAAGCAGACATGAGTCATAGATCTTGAGGGGGACAGGTGGCAACTGATCCGAGAGTTTGTGGAAATGAGCTTCGGGAGATTTGAAGTGAGAAGTGCATAAAATTCCCAAAGAGTCGAAGCCTGGATTCCCGAAACAAATATGGATCGTTGATCTCAAATCAACAGGAGCTGTTGATCTTGGAGACAATACCTCTGTAAGCCTCGAAGTGCCGAAGGCCTGAAGTGAACCTTGACCATCCATTGGCAGGGACACGCGACAACAGATCATTCACTTCAAAGTTTTCCTTAGAGAGATTTGAGGTGAGAAGGGTGCGAAGTTCCTGAAGAGCCGTAGATCTTAAAGGAGGAAAGGTGGAAACCGATTCGAGAGTTCATGGAAATGAGCTTCGGGAGTTTCAAAGTGAGAAGTGCGTAAAACTGTCGAATATTTGAAGCCTGAACTCCCGAAGTAATCCGAGCCATCCAAGCCAAGGGGACACGTGGAGGCAGATCCTTCACTTCAGAATTCAACGGTTCGGAAGATTGTGGAAGTCAAGCATTCAAAAATCCTGAAGGGATGAAGCCTCGAAGTGTCGAAGGCTCTAAGTGAATATGGATTGTCGATCTGTGGGGGGCCACACATCATCAGATCAAGTGTTTTGGGAATTTTACTTCGGAGGATTGCGCGAGTTGTGCATCAAAAAGTTCTGAAGGGCCGAAGCTTGAAGTCCTCAAGCGCTGGAGTGCCAAAGTGTCGAAGTACTGAAGGGATCGTAGTCATCAAAATAAGGACGCCATGCGTAAGTGGATCGTCAACTCTGGGTAAAAGCACATAGAAGAGGATGAGGTATGAGATTTGGTTTTCCCAGAGGCCGGAGTCCCGAAGGGATCGTAGCTATCAAAATCAGGAGGCCACGCGTCCGTGGATTGTCAACTCCGGGTAAAATCACATAGAGGAGGATGAGGTTTGAGATTTGATTTTCTTGGAGGCCGTAGTCTCGAAGGGATCGTAGCTGTCAAAATTAGGAGGCCACGTGTCAGTGGATCGTCAACTCTGGGTAAAATTACATAGAGGATCCAAAGGAAAAAGAGCTAGCGCCGGAGCCCTGGATCACAAAGTTCGTGGCAACCGTTAGCACATACACGTGGCATCCATCTAGCACTGAAACATGGCACTCATTTCAAGCATTTTAGACATGATTTCAACCTGTTTTCGAGTGACACATGTCACCTCTCCGTCTGTGACATATCAACATGCTGATGTCAGGCCTCCATGTTAGATCATCCTTCGAGAGTTGTTATTGTTTAGCGCCAAAAGTAGCGCCCCATCCCAAGGCACACTTTTGGTAGATCCTAAAGTTGGTGGGAGATTAAGCTTGACAGTGGTGCTGAATCTAGCAGGTGCACCCAGATCTCATATCAGGACCAGATCTACAACCATAGTCCATTCCGTGGATGCAACATACTCGGGTGATAATTTTCTTGAGTGGTCCTGCAATCGAAACCATGGTAAGGCGAAAGTGCTATGTGGCGAAAGGTGGTGGATTGTGGGCCCAAAAGCAGTCTGAACCCAAACCACTTTTGAGTAGCCCCACAATCACATGTTTATATGGCATCCTATTCGAGAGTAGCACGTGGCTGCCCCCTGAGATTTAAGTCTCATTGAGTCCCCGAGGAAAAGTAGTTAATGGAAGGTAGGTTTGGTGGTTGAAACCTCGACTCACCCCATAAATGGAAGGCATGGAGGATCTGGAGCTGTCAGCCCATGGTACACTTGTGAGCAAATTTTCTTGCCAACCGATGCCGATCTGAGCTTGCGTCTAACAGAGGGATACATGCACAGTCTGACAGAAGACTGCGCAGACGCAATTCTTTGAATGTAGTGATCAGATCACACTCCTGATAGTCGGGGACTAATCTGAGTATAAATAAGTAGTTTTGATATTTTGTTATGGTCATCAATTGGTTGAGCAGAGCTCCCTATTTTGTAATATTTTGATACCAGAACTGTTCTTTGGTTATGTATCACATTTGAGACTTTCGCATTAATAGAAGTCAACCTCTTTTCATCTCTCTGTAAAAATTGTGCTAAAACACTTAGGCATGGAGGATCCGATCGAGGGTTGTGATGCTATTGTAATGTAGGTTTGATTACAATGGTATCGTGACCAGTTTTAGTTAGCTTCCTTGTTGTCTTATTCCCTCCCACATTGAATGACTCGGGCATGGAGGATCCAGTCGAGTTTTTGTAGTTGCATGATAATGTAGGTTTGGTTATTATGTTGTTGTGACTGTGTTTCTTGGACATATTTTAGTGTCTGAATCTTGAGCTCAAGAGTTCTCTTGAGTCTGAGTTTTTCTTCACCAAGCTGCTTGAAAGCCTGATGCCCATAGTAGTCTTGTTCATCCCTCTCACTAAGTCTTCCCTCTGCTCACACTTAAACTCAAATCACTGACCGAAGTTAATGAGGCCCTCACTTCCTTGTGCATTACTTGTCCAGTTCTGTGTTGAAATAATTCCTGTATTGATTTTTCCCCATTTGACCTCCACTCACATAAATCAAACATACACCAAACATTTCTGATGGTTACTGGGCTTATCCTCCCGCAATTTGAGGGTGACTCTTAGTGCTAACACTCTTGAACATTCATTTTCCAGGGAAAAATTAATACAACAACAAACTCATCATTAACATACCTGGTGTAATCCCACTCCATGTATGAATGCAAATATGAGGTCAAAGCACAAGGGTGTGTGACAAGATTATGCATCAGAAAAAGGAAAGGAAAAATGATCTACTAGGAAGATTGAGATAATACTAGTTGACAACTCAAAATATTGTATGCATTTTTAATAATACCATCATTCCTTTTACCAACATAATTCATAAATCAAAATCTCAACCATGATAAAATCATGGTACTGTTGTAAAGTAACCACTACAAAACCTTAGCCTCAAGCATCTACAACAACAATGATAAATGCAAATGCCAATAGATATTGTCTTCATATTATTTAACTACACTTGTGCATGGGTATCAAAGTGCATAAGTTATTCTACAAATGTATAGAATCATCAAACTAGGTCTTTCATGGCATACCTAATATCCAATAGATAACATAAACATAAAAAATCCCTAATTTATTGCTCCAAGAACAAGTATGCACAACATGCCACCAAATAATATTCCTCAATTATCTTGTGAATGAGTCTTCTATCGACCAATGTAAACTTGTTATGACATATTCATCACTTGAGATGTAGGCTCTTGCTAGCTATCAAGAACATAATAAAATAAACAAAGCCATGCATTAGTATGATTCTTCATGAAGAATGCATATCTATATTTCACAATAATTAATTTCCAATATGCATGCTACAAGACCATCCTATTTACACCTATAAACATCATACAAGAAGGTCATGCCACATGAGGATTTCAACAATAGTCTTATTGAATTACCAAAGTGTAGGTTGGTTGGGTTATGACTACGTTAGTAAGGTAACACCACAAACGATAGGCCATAACCATGAATCCCAACATACGAGCACAACTAGCTAGGAAAAGATAATAAAATGAAGAAATTGACCAATATACAAGCATCAACAACTCAAATGGCATCCATGAAACACAATTCATCTATTAAAATGAATAATCCCCCCAACTCAAGGCTATGGGGCCAATTTCCACTATGATATATGATTATAAAATAATGCAACACCAAATCTATCACAAATACAAAGTTGTAATGATGATGAGGGCTACAAAATCATTCGATAATAGCCATGTAACCCCAAACTACCATATGTAGAGGTTAAACATCTAATTACAACTACCATTCAACCATACACAAGACACATTGTCATTTTGAATCTACTTACAAAGCTAGGCTATGGGTCTAAGCAATGGAGATGAGAGACAAATAAAAGCAAGAAATTGGGCTTGATATCACCTTGATCAATAGTTCACATGGGTAGATTGACCAAGGGTAAACACAAATCAATGCATGAAGGAAATGGTAATGAAATGGTTAAGGGTTAGAGACCTATGGCTTTCCCATAAACTTCAAATAGAAAGGGAAACAACACTATGCACTCAAAATAAAAGCAATCCCACAAATGTCCTAGCTAGGCTTGGCCATACATTCTATTATTTGAAAAACTCAAAATGATACAATGGGTTAGTACCCAGATTAACCAAAGAGAAAAATAATTTAGGTAGAGGCTAGGTGTAATACCCCTTGGGCATGACCTTTACTTCTATAGTTGTTATGCATGATTTAAATGGTTGTAGGATATGGTGTTTTAGACTCATCAACCCCTTGTTAATTTATTTAGTTGGTGACTAGTTATGTTAGAATTGTGTGTCACTTGAGTTATGGTTAGACATTGACATTCCTTGATTGTGAACTGGACCTTGATATTAATTAATGGTGTTTTATGAATGATGATGTGTTTAAAGTCCTTATATGTCACTTGTGGATGAATTTGCTAATGGAATGTATATGCATCACGCTTGATATGATATCTTGTTATGATGTTATTTAATCCATGATAATTACAATGTTATATATGTATTGGTTTTATTAGAATAATGTGTGGTAGGTTGAGGCATTTATGGAAGACAAGGAATCACATCTAAGGGAGGGGGCTCATGATTCAATGAAGATGATTGCGTTGTCCTAGTGCTTAGGAAGCCCTGGGAAGGGGAAATACTAGAAAAATGACCACTAAAATTAGTTGGGGTAAAAAGGACCAAGGGGAATGAACTATAATTTACTTTTACCCTCATTAAACTTGTAAATTCACCCTTAACCATATATTTTCCCTTGCATGAGATGGTAAGGGGAAAGGGAAATCCAAGAAACAATCTTGGGGAATGATGCTACACTTGAGAAAGGTTTTAAAAAATATGCTTTCTTTGAGAAGGGGGTTGGATATTGCTGGATCATTAGGAATATCTTTCTTAGCAAATATATGTTTTGATTATGATTTTTTGGAAGTAACTTGGTAGTTTTTATAGCCTAGTCTACGTGTAGATGGGGTCAGGAGTGCATTTGACCAACCAAGGGTAATAATTATCATTTGTGCCTGGTCATTGTTTTTATCCAGGCCCTTGGGACACCACTTCCTAGTATGATGCTTGACCAACTAGGGGTATTCATGAAGGGCTATAGTGGTAGTAAGATCCTTGGAGAGGGGCACGACTGCCAAGTATGTTGCCTGACTAATCAAGGGTAAGTATTGTGGGATGAGTGGTAGTAAGATCCCTGAACACCATAATCTTGTGGGGTATATGAATGTTTTAATTCTAGAAACCTCTCCACCATGATATGGATGATCAGTAGGAGGTATGATCCCTAATTTGGTTTGTTGGTTAGAGTGAATATTTGATCGCTAATTTGATCTACGAGACTAAGTGGGAAAACTTGTTGAGTACTTGTTGATTTATCTTATGCCCTCATTGAGCTTGAGCCCAACTCAAGGGGGTGGGGGGGTGGGGAAATACCTAATTAAGGTATTTGATTGTTTGGGTGGAAAATGGATGATTATGTGTGATTTTCTCACTTGGCTAGATATCTATTTGAGGATCACTAGTTTGGACCAACCACTGGATTTCATTAGGGAGAAGGAGATACAAGTATTATGAATTGCTTTTTCTTTCCACTATTGTAGATTTTGTTTGATGGTTTATGGTTTTTAGTTTGGTTTCCCTATTAGCATTTGGATTGATTAGTTAGTCTCCTTGATGTATTATTTGTTTTGAGCCTGATATTGATTGTGTTCCTTATCTGTGATTTGTATACTTAGAAGAAAAAGGTTGTATATGGGTAGAAGAAAAAAATGGTATATGGTAAACACCCTCTTGGGAAGGAGGGATTTTACAAAGTGGTATTTGAGTCATAATTTTCCACAATTAGGAGCCTTTAGGGGAGATGAAAGGGTTAATGAATTTGTCTCTTGTAGTGTTTTACCTAGGAACTTGAGATAATGAAGTACTCACGATGAAGATTGAAAATGATGATGACATTTATTAAATTATACTAACTTCTTAACATTGCATTAACTAGTTGATTATTGTATGCTAACTATGTTTATTGTTTTGATTTCTTTTGAATTTAAATTAATATTTATCAGTTTGTTAGTTTGGGAGTAGAGTTCATAGTTGCAAATATTGATTTATTTCATTGATTGCTTTAATGTAGAGTTAGTAGTTGCTTTATAACCAATTACTTACTTAGAAATAGAATTGTTTAACTCTTGCTTTGCTTAGGAATAGAATCAGAAGCTAGTACTTGTTCATTAAATACTACATTAAATTGATAAAATTATAACCCATTTGAATATTGCATTTTATTTTTTAAACTAAACTAAATCAAATATTTAATAAAACTAAAACAAACAAATTTATGTTCAAAAGTGCATTGAAATAATTGAACCCTAGTCATTCTTAAATGTATGGATATTATCAACTAGCATCAATAAACTATGGAAATTTTGATAATTAGGGTGTGAACATCCATGTAAAGAGCGGGCAATTTCTTTAATATAAACACTTCTTTTCATGACATTGAAATTCTAACTTTTCCATATATATACATATATATTTCAAAATAATAATTTATTAAGCATTTATTTCTTATTTTCTTTTCATTAATAAAATAGTAAATCCACATTAAAGGGAGATTTCATGGCCTATTTGTTCCATTCTACATTATCTAAAAAAAAATATACATGCATATAACCATAGATTGTAGTGTTCATAATGGTAATGACCCATCATGTAACTAAAAAAAATCATGTAACTAAAAAAATGTGTGTATAACCTTACTATCATGTGCCATCGGAACCTGTATTCGTTCCATTCTACATTATCTAAAAGAAATATACATGCATATAACCATAGATTGTAGTGTTCATAATGGTAATGACCCATCATGTGACTAAAAAAGAGAAAAAATGTGTGTATAACCTTACTATCATGTGCCATCGGAACCTGTATCCCATAGCCAATACATTTAGGAATTATAAATTAAACCCTAGCTAGGACTACAGAGAGAAACCCTTAAGAGAAGACGCCAAATCCATTTCCTCTCCAACGACTATGAACCCAAATCCATATCCTTGAGGGTGAGGAGAAATAACCCATTACTTATCTAGACATAGCGGTCTCCAAAGAACCCAGCCTTATATCATGAAAATAATAACAAAGGTTGTGAAAACAAATATGGGTGAGGAGAAAGAACCCATTACTTGTCTAGACATAGTAGTCTCCAAAGAACCCAAAGGATTAGCCTTATACCATGAAAATAATAACAAAGTTTGTGAAGACAAATATTGGTCGTTATCTTTTTATCAAGATTGAACCGACCCTCTTGGCCATTGAAACTCCTCTAAAATAGTCTGGCAAGAAAGAAAGAAAAAAATAAAAATAAAAAATTAGAGTAGTCAAGCCCTAACCATGCCTATAACCCCATTCTTCTCTTACGAAAAACTCCCACCGAACTTTCCTATCAAACCTAAATTTGCTTTAGGAAGTCCAAAAATCCTAGCAACCCCATGTGAGAAAAACATGGAACTCTCAATTTCTTTCCATCGTGTTATAAAAAAACAATGGAAAGTGTACAAATAGAAGGATTTATGCCATGGAAAGTAATAATTCTTTTTGAGTTGGTTGGTATATGTATTGTTTTTGTGATGGTGCAAAAAGCCTTGTTATAAGAGTTGCA
>ML788028.1:683041-693292 GCA_009831015.1 Picea engelmannii | reverse complement strand
TATATATATATATATATATATATATATATATATATATATATATATATATATATATGTATATAGGTTTACCTAATGGTTAGGGGATGCATAAACATGTGCATAATATGTGAAGTATATATAGGGTTATGTGTTTATGTGTGTAGACGTATATTTTGTGTGTACTCATATTATATGTATGTAATTATATGCATATAATATAAGTACACACAAAATATACGTTTACTTATATCTTATTGTATATATGTATACACACATAACCTTATAGATGATTCACATATTATGCACATGTTTGTGCATCCCTTAACCCATCTATTAAACCTATATGCATATGCATGCATGTATGTAGTATTCCTACATAAATATAATCACAAGTATACACACAATATAATTCTACATATCACTACCATAGACATATAGTGTATACCAAGCATGGGTGCGCATGCTTACACACACATATCCCTATACATGCTTCACATATTATAAATGTGTGTATGCATCTCCTAATACATAAAATCATGTGTGATTCACAATATAAGGTTCATATATGCATACATGGGAGACACATTTTCCTCAACCTAAGAATATTACAAAATATAAAATGTGAAATGATTGTTTACAAACAACATTGTTTGAGGAAAATATAAGAAGATTATTCATGCAACAATTTTCTCTCATCGATGAGAGGTAGCATATTCATCCATATATACCAAAACCATCTTTCCTTCCTCCAAATTCCAACCCTACATTTCCAACGAGTCTACTGCTTTGTTGTGATCCTTGTAGATGTGGGAGATTTGGATTGATAGGAATCCTAAAATCATTGATTGAGCTTGTAGGACTAGTCAAGAGAGAGTGAGATGCAAGAGTTGTGCTTTATTGTTCACCCAATTGCTTACTAGCTTTGAATCAATGAGACTTTGAATATTTTGAAGCTCCTCTTCCAGTGTGATGTGCATCACTATAATTAGATTGATTATCTTAGCATAGTTGTTTTAATTCATAATGTGCCTTTCTAAAAATATGTTGAGTATCCATTATAATAAATGAGGTCACCTGGCCCACTTTGGCACATGTTTCCACTTGATTCAATATCATGAAATCTACATGGGATTTGGTGGTTGATTACCAAAGGAGCAATCAATCTGTTAGTTGGATGAGAGGTGCTTGGATTCCTCATCATCAATGAGTATAGAGGGTTTCCATTTGAGAGGAACATTGCCATTGAATATGGTTTCATTTCTAGTAACCTAGAGTCCTAGCCCACATTACATGAAGATGGATTGAGATAATATCTGAAGGTGTTCCATGTGATCTAGACCACCTGTTTCAAGCCTATTTTAATGTTTCCTTCCTAAGGGGTACAAGTTCCCAAATATTGAACCACACACCATAACTCTTTGTAAAAGTGGAAATCAATCAATATGTGGTATACTACCTCATTTGATTCCTTGCATAGGAAGCAAAACCACGAGCCCTTCTTTCCTCTCTTAATAATATTGTCTCGAGTTAGAACATGATTATGGAGGGCTAGCCATGAAAATAATTTTTCTTTGGGAGGACCCTAGAGTTTCCATAGATCACTCCACCACCATGGATGTTATCCGCATCTTCATGCATTGCCAATATCTTGTATCCTAACTTCACATAGTGTGATCCTCCCTTTAAATTTTTTATCCATAGAAACTTGTCTTCCTTCTCCAAGATAAGTGTGGCACTGGAGATCAAAGCTCGTATAAATTGGGTCCAATTTTTTTCTAGATAACCTTCCAAACCCAGGTCAATTTATATTTTCCATTTTGTGTTCCATCAATTAACAATCATTTGATCATAAATATTTGAGAGATGAGAAAATTATTTGCATTTAATTTGTCTATCATATGTCGAGGTAGGTTCTCCCTTAGGTTGAAGCCCATAATTGCATCCCTACTTAATCAGAATTTCCTTCAATCACCGAGGTCCCATGCCAAGTTACTACGAGTGAGGAAAAAACTCATGATCACTACCTTCTAAAGCATTGATCCTCTAACATGATTTTTTGTGGTTGATCTAATCCATTCAACAAATGACATTGGAAAGATGTATTTCTACATGAGAACCTTTTACCACAATCCTTGTTTACAGACAAGATGCCATATACCTTTGGTTGCAAGTGCTTTTTAAAATAATTGTAATTATTTTATTTCCATTCTCCCATGGATTTTGGTTGTGAAATGGTTTCCCATTTTACCAACAAAACATTGGAGATCTCTTCATTCATTGACCCCATATGTCGTGTAGGAAAAGTTTCTTGATATTTTTTAGCATCATTTTGGGTATATAGGTGAGAGGGAAACAATATGTGGGAATTGATTCAATAATTCTATTTATAAGGACTAATATCCCTACCCTTCAAATCCAATGGTTGCACCCGAGGCCAAGTCTTTTCTTTAGCTTGTCGAAAAGATAGAGCCAATCCTTAAAATGGTAGTCATTTTCTTCTAACATGAAACCCAAATATCTAAAGCACTCCTTTATCAAACCGATAGTAAAATAAAGTAACTCGAGAATCATGGCTTGAGTGGCTTGTGGGATATGGAAGAAGAAAATAGAATATTTGTGAGAGTTTACCTTCATTCCAATATAAGATGCAAAAATATTCAGAATACGTTCATGGAATTTTTCTTTCTAGACCGTTGCACTCACAAATAGGAGGATGTCATCAAAAAGCATAATGTGGGGATGGATAATTGGTTACATATTTTTATACCTTTTATGATCCTTCTTGTATTTCATGAAGGATATGACAACTCAAAACTTTAATGATGATGAGAAAGAGAAGGGGAAAAAGATGGCAACCTTGGAGGAGACCTTGGGTAGGAAGAGGAAAAGGGGAGGGCCCATAAATTAAGATAACATAAGAGATTAATTTAAATATATCTTCTATCTAATTAATAAATGGGTTCAAGAAACCAATTTGCATAAGGATGAGATGTAGGAAGAGCCAATTCACCATGTCGAAGGCTTTGGTAAGGTCCATTTTAAGAAGAAATGCCTACCTATATTTCACTTTTATGGAATGTGAAACTTATTGGGTGACCCCTACAACATCATGGATATTTAAGTTGTCTAAAACCAAAAAATTTCCTTCCCATAGTACTTGTATAGGTGAGGTTTTAGATGCCCAACAATAGTTTTTGCAATGATTTTTTAGACATATGTGCACAAGGAAATTGAATGATACTAATAAAAACCCTCTACATCCTCTTATTTTGGAATATTATCAATGAAGGTAGCATTGAAATGAGACAGAATCTTACATGCCACCTTAGCTTCCTTGACAACTACAAGCATGTCCTTAGCAATGATATCCTAGAAGCATGTGAAGAATTATATAGGCCAACCATCTAGACTTGGCGATTTACCCTAATGTAGGAAATTTAGAACACTTTGTAGCTTTGAAATTTTTACAAGATCCATGATTTCATGATTCCGATCCTCATTTATCCTTCCACTGAAGAAGGAGGATGATGCCATTATGTCCTTGATGTTTTCTCACAAGGGATTTGTATATACATGCTTGCAGTTGTGAACCATCGTTGTGGCTATTTGTTCAAAATCTATACATTCCATACCTGTATGATCCTTTGTTTTCCAAATTGAGTTGATAGCTTTCCATGCCAGAGATTTTTTGTGAAAAAATTCTATCACTCTTCGATAGCTAGATATCCCTACTTTTCATTGTCCATTTTGCTTCCTTCCATGCTAGTAGCCATGCTTTTTCATTCTAGAGCATCAATTTGCTAGGCGACCTTCTCATTGAAACTTGCTTCTACATATATTCCTTGAAGAGATGAATCTAACCTTCCATTGCATGTAGGATCCTTTCATCTTGATTGAGTTTTGTGTTTTCCCGGGCCTTAGTTAAATCCTTTTCCCTTATTAGGTTTTTCTTAAGGAATATCATTGTTGTATTTTCCTTTTAAACAAAGTATGATTTCCAATTTTCAATAATCAAGGCTTTGTAGTCGTCATAAGACAACCATTGAGGGATAAATTTAAAGGTTTCTGGGGGATTTTGACTCGCCATGGAGAGATCCAACATGATTGGGTGATGTTCTAAGTGGATATCCTTTAAAACAAATAATTTGCAGGAGGGGAGGATCATAATAAGATATTCTTTAATTAGAATCTCTCCTAGGTGTTTTTTGATCACCTACACACCAAATAACCTATTTGACTATGTGGGATCTATCCTAGGAGGTTCAATATCTACTAATTGATGAGTATCCAAAATATTTATGAAAAAATATGCAAGTAGGGTAGGATATGCTTATGCCCCCCCCCCCCCATATTTTAGAATGACATGTAGTAAAGTTTAGGTCCCTATTGAGGATTATATGAGGAAGGTTTAGGAGACCAAAGTACATCATACCCTAAAAAAAAAACTTTCCTTCCTTGGGATGAGGTGTAAACATTGATAACAATCACTTCTCTATTAAAATCCTTGGATAAAAAGGTAGAATAAATGAAATGTAGAACTCTTACATTTGAGTGAAGGGAAAGAAAGATATCCAACTAAGAAATAATCCAATAGAGTTTCCATAGGAATCTTCCACTTGAATGGACCATCTAGGAATGCACTTATTTATATGCTTTTATGAACCTAGGGTTGAGCACATTGTTTCCTATAGTATGATGATGCATGGATTATGCTTTTTCTTAAGCCTTTTGATGGAGAATTGAAAAGGGGGCATTCCTATCCATCTAATTAGGATAATTTTAAACCTTGGGAGGGGGTTACATTTCCAAGGGCCCTATTACCATTGAAATATAATCCTTGTGAAAAGTCCCAACACATGTGTTAACTGGGGAAACAAGATGAGAAGTGCATAACTGCCACCTCAATACATTTTCCCCTTCATTTTAGGAAAACTCCTAGAAGCCACGAGGGGTATCCCAAATAATGAAAGTAAACCTATTTAAGTGAAATAAATCCATGCAAGAATATGCTTTACTTTAATGAATCCATAATGTATATATAACAATATTATGCATTAGGATTTTAGTCAGTGATTACAATGCTCTAAAGATATTCAACTAGAAACAATTGCAAGAACCAAAATTATATCCACTTCAAAGAAAGGTTAGGATCTAGTGGATGTGTGTGCCAAATATGATGTGTAATATAAACAACATTATCAAATTAATATTTTTATTAAGCCTATCACTCAACAAACAAAACTCACAAGAGGTTATAACCACTTAGGACAAAAAGAGTGAAGACATTTAGCATTAATCAAAGGTGCAATGTATTCTTGTGTTTAACACTTGATTATATGCTAAGAAAGGACAATATTATGGCTGTCCTTTCACTTCTAATCTTATTTATGAATAAAAATTTCAGATTTAGGTCATGAAACCACCATCCAAGAGAGAGATTAAGCACAAAAGAACAATAAGTATCATATGTTTTCACTTGGAAAATAGATATTCTATTAAAGAATAGCCAAAAAAGTGTAGACAAGTTTTAAAGATAGATAAACATTAACTAAGTAAGAACTTGTAAAATGGATGGTGAGTCCCCCTAGGGTTTCACAAGTTAGCACTTGGAATTCACCAAATAAAATATCTAAGTAAATAATAATGAATTATTATCACATTAGAGATTAGGATCACCTATAGATATGCAATATAAGCTTGGTAAAAATATATAAATTAAATAGAGGCTAGGAATAAGAAAGAAAACACCTTGAAGCACTAAACCCTAGCTTAAGGGTTTCACCAAATCTCATTTTTATTGTTGCAATTTAATTTCCATATTTGAGAATCACCTTAAATAATCCCACGAAATGTTAGATAACACCTTAAATATTAATCAAATGGGGCCAATTTTCCTCCTTAGGGTTAGAGATCAACAATTAAGCATAAACCTTAAGATTGATTTGTCTAGGAAATCAAATAATCCATTAACTTTACACTAGACAATGAATGAAATATATATATATATATATATATATATATATATATATATATTTTTTTTTTTTTCACCATTATATTTCCTTATAAACAACAAAAGATAAAATAACTTTTTGGTTTTTAAGGTTTTTTGGTTAGTTGTTGGATACATGACTAGTGCCTTTGTTATCCAATTAGGTATTATGGGGTCAGGAAGTATGCTCCTCTAAAAATTGGTCACTTATATCTTAAGTATTAGGGTAAGAGATTAGAACCCTATTGGTATAATAACACCAACCTAAGCAAGATAAGATAAGAGGACCAAGGCCCTACAAGAAGGGTTTCCTCAAAGGAAAAACCTTCACCAACAAGATCAACTATAACTTGAGAAAAATAATTAAAAATCGTGCGAAGGAACCAAGAGGAAAAACAAAGAAATGAACTAAGCACTTACACAAGCTAACAAGAGAAGAAAGAATGAACAAATCCTAAAACATATCCTCTCCAAGTGGTATAGTAACTCTTCAAATGTATTGATCTTGAAAGCTAGTAGAAGTCTTGAATCACCATAACAATTATTTAATGCACCAAGAAGTTAACTAATAAAGAGAGAGCTCCAAGAATTGATGCCAAAACCTAAAAAGGTAGATCTTCTATTAATTGTATTCACAAATGATATCCAACAATTCACAACAATTTGGAATTACAGGAGTGCCTATATTTATATAGAAGGCTTCTACATCCTTCTCATTATTTATTAATTATTTCTCCCTAAAATTAGACTAGGAGACTAGGAAATAAGACTTGTCACCCACAATAAGAAAGAGACTAATTCAATACACAATCAAATTATGATACATGTACATAAAATTCTCGTGAGAGAGGGACATCCAACAAATAAAGGGGATGAGTTTTTCTTCTATCCGTACGTTCCAAGGAAAGAGTGATGCAATGGCCTCAAAACATGGTGAAGTATCCTCCCAATAAAGGAAGGTACTGACTTCTCCCTCATGCAAGTGGAATGACCTCATGAAAAGGTGGAGAAGGACCTAAAAATTGGATGACCTCCTCGAAATGTTCTCAAGGAATGCTCAAAAGGTATCTCCAAGGTATGACCAATACCTCAAATCAAGAAAAAATTCTCCATAAGGAAAGGAATATGCCTCTCCAAGTCAAATAATCGCCAAAAACACCCACATGAATGTCATAAGACCCACACATGCGAGTTAACCCTAAAATCATGTAAGGAGCATCTACGGAGGGTGCTCTGAAATCTCCAATGTGGCATGTGTAGAGGATGTCCATGTTTGCAATAATATCTCAAATGTGCCTTGGAGTCTGTGACCAATGCCTTGGGATATGTGTACTACCTCGAGAACTGTGACATTGCATTGGGAAACATGAAACCAAGTGAGCATCTATAGAAGAATATATGATAGTATATGGCCAAAGTGTGATGATTACATGAAATATGGATCCATGCTTAGGAATAAGTAAGTGTGCAATACATAGGTGTGACAACCTTTACAAAGAGAAACACTTTTACATCATATACAAAGGGGTAAGAGAGACTAGTATCTCCCCTAGCTCACGTGTCCTATTAGGTCCATCCCAAGATGGTTGCATATCAACCCAAATCATAAATTATTCTCATGATGAAGAGTTACCAACATCAAGGGTAAGCTGACCATATCCATAAAAGTAAAACCTATTTTGAAATGGGGACCATAGATGAGTTTAGGGGATAAATTTCACCAATGGGATAATTTTCCATGGTTTTTCCCCAAAAAAGATTCACCAATTTCCATTTTTTCTAAAAATGATTCACCCAAATTCCATAGAACAAAATTATTTTACCTTAAAAATCGCCATAATTTTATAGAAACTATACAAAATCCTTAGAAATTTGAATACTTTTACAAAACTATCGCCAAACATTTTACATTTTGCATATTAAGGACTAGTAAGATTATCCCATGTTTCTAAATTTTAATATAAATTTACATCCTTAAAATTATCCCTGATGGGGACTAAAAGGACATTCCATGACTAGACACATGGGGGCTAGAGATACTGCATAGGCCCTCACAAATACATAGAACATCTAAGCATGGTACAATACAATACATGAGTTAAAATTGAACCACACGTTTGTCTCATCATTATACAATAAGGCACATAAGGCACATAATCTTCTCATATGATGGTCCACATCTAGAGAAAACATATATGATACATTGAAGTGAATTCGAGGTGTAAAATGCCCATGGAATAGTTAACTATTTTCCTAAGAGAACTTCCTTCTTCAATTCTTGTTTGGCATGAGATAGATATGATTTCTTCCCACGATGAGATGGGGGCGAAACCAGTGGTTCCATCTCCATACCACTAGAATTCAATGTCGACTACTTTATCTTTGACCTTGTGTTGTATATTTTTTTGTGTGGATGGTGTAGTGTGAGAGCTTCTTTGAACTCTTTATGTAGGTGTGGGTGGAACCAATCCCACCTATTCCATTTATGTTTCTTTCAATTCTATTGAAATACATTGTGTTCCATATGATATTTGACCTAGATCTTGTTGCTATGTGAGCGACACATTTATGGATGGGGAGGGGTTAGTGCTCTAACTTTTGGATTCAATGATTTTCTTCTCTAGCTCTGAGATGCAAAATTATAATTTTTTTTTTTTACCTCAATGATCTCTTTTGCCATTGAAAACTTTGATTTTTGTTGTTCTGGTGCACTAAGGATCTCCTCCTCAAGCTTCCACTTTCCTTTTCCAAACCTTTATAAATTCTCAACCCCAAATTTTGAGGAGCTCATAACCATATGGGAGTTGTTTCCACAGTCTGTCTACTTGTTGTAGGGACATGAGATATTTATGTGTCCATGAGATTTGTAGTGAGTGCATCTAAATGGGAAATTTTTGTAGTTTTGCGATTGAACAAATTCATTATCACCTGCCTCTATCATTACAACACCCAGAAGGCCTCGTGAAATTCCTATTTCCACACATATCATACCTAAAAAATTGTTCTTTTTTGGGGGTTTTGGGTCTATGTTCCCAATGAGTCCCCTATTATTTTGAATAAAGGGGGTTCCTAAAATTAAATAGACAAGCAAGGCATCTCCACCCATAATTCCATTTTATGTATCCTTTCGCTTATTGGATCAATATTGGCATTCCATCGGAAGAGGGTTAATATTACATGTCCCTAGAACCATAACCCCCCCTCGATTTCTATTTTATTTCGATCCTCCACATAATTAAAAAAAAAGTGTCGTATCCTCTTGCACCCATGTGGACATTTGGAGTGTATCCCAAAACATGGTGTCATGTCCTTTACACCCATATTATTAATTCCTTTTCTTGAAAACGAAAAGCATGGAAACAACCAATGAGGGTATTCTCAGTGAAGCAAATGTTATTGTTTCTTTAGAGCATGAGATCAATAATAGATTTCATATTCTTTGCATATGCACTGCTACTCTCATTTTCTTGGTCCCTTCCTTGGAATTTGTGACTAGGGGTCAAGAGAGGGATGTGTGGATTGCATAAGAGGAGAGGAACCATTATTTGTTGAGGGTGGGGAAACATTAGCAAGGTTTGGGGGGATGGAATATGAATGTATTTCAAAAGGAGGAAGAGGGGACTTGGGAGAAATGCTTCTTCTAGATGTGTCAAAATGTAGAATGGAAGCAATGAAGTTAGGCGCCAACCACTAGCCATTGAGATCATCTAGTGGAGAGGGATTGGATGGAAAATATATGGGATCAACATGTAATGACTAAAAAAATATGTATAGAGGGAGGCCAAAAATCTTATTGGAAATGGTTACATCATGAAACATATAGGATGAGGATGATATCTTACCCATGATTTAAGCCTTTGAGTGATTTTGGTTAGGGTATTCAACACCAAACAGTAAACTACCATTTTCCCCATAGTTTGTTCGAAGATCCATCACACACACACACACACACACACACACACACACACACACNGCATGCACGCGGGCACACACACACACATACAACCCGATGGGTTAGATCAAGTGGTTAAGAGATGTGTTTTACATGCAATAGGTCACTAGGTTAAGTCCCATGGAATATATATTGTAGATATTGTGTTGATTATTCTCTAACAACCCTTGCTATCCTTTGATACCATGTTGTAATGTCCCCCACCTCTTAGAGAGGTGATGAGGAGACTCAGTGGCCTGGGCACCCCCACTAGGTCATAGTCTCACACTGAAGGGGGGAAAGTCAAGAAGTTAAAAGTTATATTTTTAAGTTGAATTAAGAAAGGAAAAGG
>ML788028.1:640173-677475 GCA_009831015.1 Picea engelmannii | reverse complement strand
CACAGACTTCAGTGCAACACAGGTGGCCGAATTATTTTTCAGAGAGGTGTTCAGACTACACAGCCTACCCAAAACCATCATCAGTGACAGGGACAACAGATTCATGAGTACGTTTTGGCAGGAGTTGTTCAGATTAGTGGGTAGGACATTGAATCCTAGTACTATCTATCACCCTGAGACGGATGGTCAGACTGAGATAGTCAACAAATGGGTGGAAGGTTACCTCAGAAACTATGTAGCTGGACAACAGAAAGCATGGGTCAGATGGTTACACTTGGGAGAATAATGCTACAACACCACCCAACATATGTCCATTCACATGTCACCCTTCAGAGATTTATATAGCTATGATCCTTTATCATTTGTGGAGATTTCATTTGGTGACAACAGGGCTCCGATGGTACAGGATTGGATAGATCAGAGCCAAGACATTCTCAAGGAATTGAAGGATCATTTACAGAGGGTGAAAAACCAACAAAAGGTCCAAGCAGACAAGCACAGAGTTGATCGTTCCTTTGAGGTGGGTGATTTAGTCTATTTGAGGTTTCAACCATACAGGCAGGCCTTCATTAAAAGAAGCGAAGTGGAGAAACTGCAGCCACGTTTCTTTGGACCTTACAGAGTCAGCAGGAGGATAGGGGCAGTAGCTTATGAGCTGGAGCTTCCACAGGGTAGAAAAATTCACAACGTCTTCCATGTCTCGTGCCTTAAGAAAGCCCTCAGTCAACATGTTAGGCCTATTGAGGCATTAATTCCCATGGATGAGGAGGGACAACTTGTTTTGATTCCATAGGAGGTGTTAGAAGTCTGAGAGAAGAGGCTCTGAAACTAAAGCATCAAGGAGTATCTAATCAGGTGGAAGGATTTACCCATTGAGGATGCCACTTGGGAGTAGGAGCACGTGGTTAGAGAAGCAGGTTTGGAATTTCTTGAGGACAAGCAATTTCAAGCAGGGGAGACTGCAATGTCCCCCACCTCTTAGAGAGGTGACGAGGAGACTCAGTGGCCTGGGCACCCCCACTAGGTCATAGTCTCACACTAAAGGGGGGAAAGTCAAGAAGTTAAAAGTTATATTTTTAAGTTGACTTAAGAAAGGAAAAGGATAAAGGAGTAAAATATAACTCAACAGAAGAATAGAAGATTAACCCTGGGAGTTAACCTAACTCAACATAGAATTAGAAGGAAAAGTATAAGTAAGAGGCTGAGGTGCACCTATTACTCATTCTGGTTTTGGATTAGCATTTTCTATTGCTCTTGAGCATTTAGTTTGGGGGTTTTGTTGTACAAACCCTTGGGAGCAACTCAGTGGTGAAATATCCACTCACCTTGTTCCACAACTTGATCTCGAGGATGAAAGACTCCTCCACACCATTCTAGTCTCAGGGCCAGTTTATCGAGGGATGTTTGATCTAGCTTATCCTGAAGGCCTAGGGCCATTCCGATAGTTGGGTTTTGTTTGCATGGGCATGACCATCAGTTTGAGGGATTTTCTGGAGGGTTATCATCATTCTATATTTGTCTGCAGATTGGGACGTCGTGGAGCCATAGGGGACGTCCTGTGATTCAGTAAAACCCAGATTTAGGGAGATCTTCTTGAGATCTGAGCTCGAAACTTCTCCCATGGGATTCTCATAGCCCAATCTATATTTTTGGAGAGTTTCAGAGCATTTCGAGGCCTCCTTCATCAGGGCCGAACCAGCTAGGGTTTCAATCATCCAGTGGGGCACCCAATTCAGTGGGAAATTCAGATCTACGGAGATTGAGAGGGATCCTGGAGATTCAGGCAACTGGGTTATTCTTACCATTGCCCGATCTATATTCTAGGAGAGTTTCAGAGCATTTGGAGGCCTCCTTCATCAGGGCCGAACCAGCTAGGGTTTCAGTCATCCAGTGGGGCACCCCATTCTGTGGGAAATTCATATCTACGGAGATTGAGAGGGATCTTGGAGATTCAGGCACCTGGGTTATTCTTACCATCAACCGATTTATCAATTGGCATATTTCTTAGGGTGATTGGACACTTTTGGCAGCAGGGCCGAGTTATTGAGGGTTTCAGCCTTCTATTCGAGCGTGGCATTCCTCAGCTGGAGAGTTTGGCATTCAGATCTACTTGTATTGATCTTCATTTCTTATTCAGCCTTTGGAGGCATTATTTTGTATTAGCGGGAGCATTTTGTAGCAGCTCATATCTATTGCTTGTACGACCATCTGAGGTTTATGCCAGATTGGTCATCTATTGTATTGATCTTACATTGCTCATATCAAAAAGGTCAGATTTTTGCTTGTTCTTCTACATCTTGAATATATTGTGATCTCCATGTGTTGATGAATCTTGTATGCACTTAATAACTCAATAAATTAGTAGTAGTTAGTGATTCCAAGAAAGAATTTAGCTTGGGATCATTACACATGTTGAGATTCACCTAGCCAACACCAAACAATTAGCTCAAAATAAAATCACTTTATCTACTAAAATCACAACTAAGTAATCAACTAAACATGTAGCAAAAGAATAAACAAGGAAACCAAAATCTCATGCAAAAAACACCAATATTTTCAGGTATAAACCCTTAGAAAAAATCCGAATGGAAAACCATTCCTAAGATGCTTTTATTAAGGTCAAATCAGAGTTCCCATAATAGGGAAAATAACCCACTAAGATAAATACAACCATATACAAACCTGGAATAGTCTGCTTTGTCATACGTCACCTGAACAACACATTGTTTGAGGTGTATGTGATTCATGTTCTTGTGACTCATGTATTTATGTGACTGTCTCCACTGTGACTCACATACATGTATGGAAAAATTTCATATAACACACCCCTTTCCTGTGGCTTCAATCCTCTGAAACCCACTTGCGGATTCCTTTTCTCTCTCTCCTCCTTGACCTGCATGATATCTAGATGGAAGTTATTCTCCACGTATCAAAGATATTGAATCATGGTCCTTTTTAATGCAACCCTCTCTGCAGGAACAATTGGATGAAATATCTTCACCCAACCAGTGAGATATCCTCACTCTCGTTTAAGCAAAAGTCCTTCTTTTCTTCTACACTCCTCACACTAGAAAAACTCCTTCTTTGCTATCCTCGACCTTGGTATTACACCAAAGTATCTCACAAGTGTATCTCACACAAGCGTCCATTGATCTTGGCATCTCACCAAAGATCCTGCCTTCACCTCTCATCAAAGTACCCAAACTTGATTTCCCATCAAGGTTCTCTTGATCTTGGCATCTCACCAAAGATCCCCGACTGTGTTGACTTCCTCAAAACAAGTGAATTTCTCCTGAAGTGACTTCCTCCTTCACCCTATCCTTTATTTTATAATCATGATTTATAATCTAAGTCTAATATCCAAATTGATCCATGATTGAGATTAGTTCTCACACCCACTTAAGATTTACATGCTTAGATTACATGATAATTACTTTTAACACTTTCCTTAAATAACTCAACTCACTAATAATTTTTTTTTTACTTTAATTAATTCGTTTTAACTAAAGTAAAATCACACTAGGATTTAGTTGAATTCCAAATGATAGACACAAGCCAATGTGAAAGTTCCTATCTAATAATACTACTAACATCAACACTCCCTCTTAGTGAGGAAGGTAATTCTCCACCCTAGAGTTGTCTCTATATTTTATACCAGATTCGTCATCATGCCTGCTCTCCAATCCACCTGATTGGTTTCTCCCTATGACATATAAATTATCCCTTCCATCATGCTCTGACCTGTCTTCGAAGACTCAATTCCTTCGAAAATGATCCTAGAATCCTCTTTATTTTGAGCATCATGTATGGCCATCTCGTACCATGACTATTTTTTGACAGACTTGGAAGGCTACTCCTTCCCACCTGAACCTGAAGGCTGACTCCCTCTAAGCATATTAACCTTCAGATCCTCTCACTCCCTATTCTATGCCACTAACATTGATCCAAGATATCCTTGGATCCTGTTATCTCCTCAAATAAATCAATTGAGATTTTTATTTTAGGTGATAGGATGTCTTTTAAAAGGTACTTTTTTAAACTTTTAAAAAAGCTCATTTCTCAAAGCTTTACGCATGTAATAAAGTTTAAATAAATGTTTGTTTAGTTTTTATTTGATCTAATTCAAATCTCAGGTTTCGGTGGCTTAGGAAAACATTTCGATTGTTCATTAGCCACTGAAAGCCTTAGCTTTTAGAAGATTAAACAAAGGAATCCAACGCCATTTTAGCCACTGAAATCACAAAAATGGGGAAAGAGCCAGTACGTCCTATCACACGTTTCAACCGTCGGGTTCAACATTTTATGATTGCAATAAGCCGCTGAAAAGACTGGAGAATGAACCGTTCACGATCGGAAGCTGATCCCTCTGTGATATAAGTGAATCCTTCCAGATCATTATATCATTAAGCCATGTGCTTTCGCACCCTCCATTTATTATAGTTATCCACCATGACTGCTGCAAATCATCAACCATTCCACCACATCCCTTGTAATCAGTTCCACGTTATAAAGCTCACCCCAATTTTCTCATTTCTATCACAACCGAGCTGACTTTCGCTAATTCTACACGGTGCAACTCTCCTCCAAAATTTGCTCCTTCGATCATAGGTGTGTGAAAACATTGTGGCAAATGAAGAAAGGAACGTCAACCCCGAGGAAAGAGCTCAACGACATTAGTTACCTGGAATCACACCCGGAGGTATGTCAAATGTTCAAAGATGCAGGGTGTTACAATTTTTGCAAAAAATTATAGAGTTCTCATTAGCAGATGGCAGAGGCCTTTGCCCTCACTTTCGATGGAAAGAAAGAAATCATAGGCCGTGATGAATTCGAGATAGATGAAGCCCTCATAACTGAAGTGACAGAGCTTCCCATGACTGGAGAGAAATGGTTTAAAATTACTGTTACTAAGAATGTGGAGTTCAGGACTTATTTGAAACCAGAACACAAGGGTTTGATATGGAAGAAAGATATTCCTATATCTTTCCTTGAAGAGAAATGGCAACAGTTATTAAAATCCATAATGGTTTATGTAACTTGTGAAGGGCGATACAACATGGTGACGATTTACCATTTTAAACTTATAAATCATTTGACTGGCAGAAACCCCCTCAATCTTCCCTATTTTCTCCACCAAAGTTTATCCAAGATGGCTCATCAAGTCCAGGCCAAGCCCAATCAAGTTGCAGGTAGATTATCCCACCATAGTCCAATCAAACTTTTGGTTTGTGAGCTGTTGTGAAGAAGAGGTAAAGAGTGGAATTACTTCTTAATCTGGAATGATTTCCAGACTGAGTTTCAGCCAGAGGGAAAAAAAAGTCCTCATTCCAAGAAGTCTTCCACTCCCAGAAGTGGAAAGAGGAGGAGGAGAGCTATCTCTCCAACCCCAGTCAATCAACCCTCTCCTTCCTCTAAGCTTGGAAAAACTAAGAAGAAATTAAATTTCAATAGTGAAGAAGAAAATGCCAAAGAATCCCCAGTGAACAAAAACATCCTTAATCTTCCGTACACAGACTCAGAGGATGAAGAGCACCAGATTGAAACAGGGCACAAGGATTCAGTTACCACAGGGTGTGAAAATTCTGTTTTTGTGGATATATACACAACAAGTTATGAGAAACTTTCGTCGCCTACACCTCAAGAAGAACAAGAACCACAAATTGTAGATGCCTCATCTAGCAAACGAGTGAAGCAGAGTAAATCAAAAGAAATCAAGAATCTTAAGAAGAAGTTAGCCGAGAAAGAAGTGCTAGAAAGGGTAGTAAAAACTAGGTATGAAACTCTGTCAAAGAACTTTGTAGAAAGCAACTCCTATTTGGAAAGATTAGCCCATGAAAGCTTAAAGGAGAAGAAAAAGGACACGATTGTAAAAAACTACAATAACTTATGGAGAGTAGCTCAGGGTTTGAAGAAAATGGTTAGGGATTTATGGAAACAAGCCGTGTCTTCAAAACACCAGGCTCAGATAGATGCTTCTCTTGAGATCCTTGCAGAGGTGGCAATTTAGTGCAATGAACCAGAGACAACCAGTAACCCTACAAATTTTGAGAAAGATGCAGAAGCCTAAAAAGATCTGTCCTAAAGCATTTTTGAGCTAAGACAAAGGTATTTTTGAAATTTTGATAATCTCAGGTTTCGGTGGCTTAGGCGAACATATCGATTGTTCATTAGTCACCGAAAGAAAAAATTTTGGTAGCTAATCGGCCCGAATTCTATCTACTCTAGCTACCAAAAGCACTGATAAGGAAGAAAGCTAATGTTTTTGCACAGGTCCAAGTTTTCCTTGTTCAAAAGCCTCAGAAATGGTTCCAATCGATGGAAGATAAAATGACATCCTTATCAAGAGTTTGTTTTGGTTTTGGAGATGCTCTACAAGATAGAAAGGTGAAACAACGATTAGCTATTTTCAAGGATATAAGACTATTTGATTGTCAACAGGTGTCATGTTCGACTCCTCCTATTTCACATGAGATCCATCAGCCTCAGAAGGCTCACTACACTTGCCAAAGAATCTGAAGAACATAAAGATCGGTCGAGAATTTGAACTGACCTAGTTTATAGGATCTTTATCTACTTTCTTGGGTCAGTTATTGATTTTCTATTTTGGGGAAAATTCGATCCAGTAATCTAGGATCTGGAAACTATTTGTAAAAGGATATAAGGCCAAGAACATTTGATGAACAAAGGGTTCGATTTTGAGTTCTATAATCCACTGTTATTGTAAAAAGACACTTTCTTTAATATATTAAGCCCACAAGATTCTTTCATTTGTTATTGTCAGACTCTCCTTCATCTTTGTATATGCATATGAGTTGAAATCATTCTTTTGTCTATGTTTAATGGTCCCATGGTAACTGTCATCTTACTTTTGACTGTTAAGAAAGAATCATAAGCATCCTTGGCTAGTTTGTTGACCCATCATATATATTGCCTATGTATGTTCTGGTTAACTGATTGGTTTTCTTATCCATTTGATTTACAAAATTATCTGATAATAGCTCCTGAAGGCCTTGTATTGCATGAATATAGCTAGACTGTCTTGAAGATACAATCCAGTGATTAAGATATTCATCTTGATCCAAACCCACACCCATTATAAGAGAAAATAGTTACAAAAAGGTTAAGTTACCACGCATCTCTGAGATACAGCCTAGGAGAGTTTCCTAGAGTGATAACAGATCCTTTAATAGGATCCCATTCTGGGATAATGGTTCTCCTACAAAATTCAAATCAACAAATAGCCAAGCCTTACAAACCTCAATATCAGTCCTTCGATATTGCTGGTTGACTGCTATCTTCCTTGCTGCCCCTTTGCTCCTTTCCTCGAACCCTGCCTTACACACTTGTTTGCTCCATCTATGAGTCAATGAATCTAATATATCTATCATTCTATGATATCTGGATGAAATTACTTCTTCACCCATATAATATCCCCTTGAGTCATTATCCTTCATGGCTCAAGCACTTGAGCAAAATTCCATCTTTGCTCCTAAGTGGATGACTCAGGTGCATGAGAAAAACTCATTCTTTGCTCCTATGTGCTCTCATGTGGCATATATATCTATATGGAAGTCATTCTCCAACTATATGATATCTTCTTGCTAACTTCCTGACCTCCTGCCATTGCTTATCAAGCCACCCAACAAAATTTCTTGCTGAAACTTCCTTTGTACTGATCCTGTACGACCTTGTATGTGACTATCGCCACTGCAGCTCACATATGTACATGACTGTCTCTAATGAAAATTGTGTATGTATGCATATTTACTCACTATGAATCACTTATGTACGCGATTGTATCTTATGTGACCCACATACACCTTTGTACACCTACAAAAACACTTGTTTTTTTTCCAGTACTGTTGTTTCCCAGAAATCAGTCCTTTGCTTTTTCCTATTGGTTTATAGATCTGCTAAGATATCCTACATATATGACTGATATACTACAAAATACAGTGGATCTATGCTTAGTACTTCAAGCACCCACCTTGACATTCCTGATCCCATATATATGCTTCTGTAACCCTAGATATGAACTTGATCTCTCCCCTGGTCACTTAGATCTCATAGATCTGCCATTGTGCACTTGTTTTCCTCTAAGATAAACACTACTCTGATACCATGTTGATTATTCTCTAACAACCCTTGGTATCCTCTGATACCATGTTGAGATCCCCCTACCCAACACCCAATAATTATCTCAAAATAAAATCACTTTATTTACAAAAATCACAACTGAGTAATAAACTAAACATGCAACAAAAGCATAAATAAGGAAACCAAAATCTCATGTACAAGACACCAATATTTTCAGGTATAAACCTATGGAAAAACCCCAAAGGGAAAACCAGTCCTAATAGGGAAAATGACCGACTAAGATAAATACAACTACATACAAACCCGACACAGTCTTCTTTATCGTATGATCCCTAGATAACATGTTTTTCAAGGTGTACATGATTCTCCTACTTGTGACTCACATATGTACGTGACTATATCCATTGTGACCCACGTACATGTATGGAAAACTTATGTGTAGCACACCCCTTTCCTGTGCCTTCAATCCTCTGAAACCCACCTAGGACTACCTCTTCTCTTTCTCCTCCTTGACTTGTATGATCTCTAGATGTAAGTCCTTCTCCACCTATCCAATATATTGAATTAGGTTCTTTGTGATCCAAACCTCTCTTCATCAACACTTGGATGAAATATCTTCACCCAACTAGTGAGATCTCCTCACTCTTGTGTAATAAAAATTCCTTCTTTTATTCTACACTCCTCACACTAGCAAAAATCCTTTTCTATTCTCGACCTTGGTATCTCACCAAAGTCTCTCACAAGTGTATCTCACAAAAGAATCTCTTAATATTGGCATCTCACCAAAGATCCTACCTTTAACTCTCATCAAAGTACTTGACCTTGATCTCCCATCAAGTCTCTCTTGATCTTGGCATATCACCAAAGATCCCTAACTATGTTGACTCCCTCAACACAAGTGACTTCCTCCTTAAACTTAGTCTTGCTTTTATAATCATGAGTTATAATCTAAATATAATCTCCAAAGTGATCCATGATTAAGATTACTTCTCACACCCACTTAATATTTACATGCTAATTACTTTTAGCACTTTCCTTAAATAACTCAACTCACTAATAAAAACACTTTTACTTTAATTAATTCCTTTTAATGAAAGCAAACTCACACCAGGAATTCAATGAATTCCACATGTTAGACACAAGCCAATGTGAAAGTACATGTCTGATGCTACTACTAACATCAATAGATTGTTTGTCCTCACTCAATGTCCCCACTGGGTTAGGTTGCCAAAAATGCAACTGGTCGGTTTAGTTCCCGTACCATTCTCAAAATGAGGGGAAGTACCTGGAGGGTTTCCTAACATATCGAAATATGTTGTCTCCCATTAGTTTCGACATAGATTATACGTGATCGTTCCATTCACAAGTTCCCACAAATTGTTGCTCTTTTCATCATCTAAACTTAATAAGATACATACTATATTAAGTTTAGATGATGAAAAGAGCAACAATTTGTGGTAACTTGTGAATGGAACGATCACGTATAATCTATGTCGAAACTAATGGGAGACAACATATTTCGATATGAATGGTTATCGTTGATTTAACCTATTTGAATAGTTATTATTGATTTATCCATTTTAATATTTACATGATAAAATAAAAAAAGAAAAACACTGAATATGAAAAAGGTGTGAAGAACAATCCATAAGGTAATTAACAATTCAAGAGGAAGAGAAGCAGATGGTGAGAATGGTCACATCTAGGGTTTTTCTACATGCTGCAACTGTGACTCCTTTACAAATGTGGAAACCCTAAGATATCCCTTCTAAGAAACCACTATTGTGATGGCCACACTTGCTACTCATATTCTGGTTTCAAATAACATTGACGACCCATGGATACATTCTTAGGGTTCTCTTGCTATTACATATTCTAGGCCCATGTAGGATGTAATTATTTTTTATTGTGGTTGAGTCTATCATGACTCATTGTTCCCTCTTACTATGAAATTCACAGCTCAGATATATTTCCTAATGATTTCCCTTCACTTAGCATAGTAGCAGTAAGAAGGTTGTGTATTATGGCTTCTCTACAGATGCCACTAGGTTCCCATAGAATCTAGTTTCCAAAAGTTGGCTTCTTAGTTGGAAGAATTGTTGATTACTATAAGATGAGTTAGGGTTCTAAGAATATTGATAGATATTGATACCTGTGAGAAACATTGAAGGCACCAAGAAACAATGGAGGACAAAATCCAACTCATGGACTACTTAGAGGAATTACTCTTCGAGGACCAAATTTTCTAGTCACCTTCCTTGTGGTGAGACTTAGAGACTAAGTCCTCTATTATCATGGTTTTTTTTTTATACATAATAATTCGTTGAATAAAACATTAGGGTATAGGGTCAATCATGGATATGATGTACTGACTGACGATCATTTAGTGGAGTCCGGTCCATTAGATTTGAAGAGGATCATATCTATCCTCACAATCCATTTTTTCCTTCCACATTGACCTTGGAAGATGGACCTCATGTGAATGCTTTTAGTGTTGGATAATTTCCATAGGGGGGCATTACTCCTCTCCTTGCTATCAATCATTCTAAGTTTTCCACTAGAAGATATCCATACAATATTGTGAGTCTAGGGTTTGTGGGGGAGAAACTATAACTTGAATAGTTGCAAATTTGTCGACCCAACGCCCAAAATATCACCACTAGTAGGAAACAAAAGAAGGGTAATTAGATCATGAGGAGGAGTCTCCTTGGTGGTTGGTGAGGATATTAGGGTAAGCTAGATAGTATATTTGGATGGTCGAACAATGGTAATTTTTTTGGTTTTCAACTCTCTATGTCTTCGATAAATTATTGGACTCAACATGAATGGGCACTGCTTATTTATTATGTCCCTATAATCCATCTGTTTTCCCATGGTAGGTTAGGATTTGTTTTCATAAGGATGATGCCCTCTAAATTATTAAGGGTTTTCTATTTATGGATAATTATATTCTATCCATTAAACAATGGCACCCATTTTTCAATGCTCAAGAAGAATGCAAAGCTAGTACCCTAGTATGGGTCGAATTTCCCAATTTACCTATTGAATTCTAGTTCAATTCTAGATTGAAGGCGATTAGGAATGCTCTGGGAAATTTCATCAATATATATGATAGCTATAACTCTAGTTCTTCACACTAAGTGGCTCATATTCTAGTTGATATTGATATTTGACAGGGTTTGTTTGAATCCATAGAACTTGTGGTGGGTGACTAGGATTATACTCAAATATTTGATTACTTAAACATCCCTTCAAGATGTGTGCATGACCATAATTATGGAAAAGATCTGGAATATTATGGGAATAAATTTCATAAAAAAGTATGGAAAGATAAGGAAGCATAATTGGTGGTAGTTGATGGAACTACCCTTACTTCATGTATGCATGAGAATCTCAAGGAATAGAATGGATCAGAGGTGAAGTCTAGTACTGACACAAAATATCCAAACATTTTACAAGGTTGTTCCTATGTATTGAAGTATATGGTAGTGGGGGTCATGTCCATCCCATTAATTTTCGATTCACAACATTTGGAGGTTCGAAATGATACTGCTATAGTCATATTTGGAGATATGGAATTTACCATTTCACAATGGAACAAGTTGGATACTATCTGGAACAAAGGACTAAATACCGACCCTCCCTTGAGTCTTTGTAAAATTGTATATAGCAAGAGATGGGGCTACTCTATGAACTTTATCAATGTTTATGGACCCTATGGGGGTAGGCAATGGTTTTGGGTCATGTTGTTTTTGTTAAATTGTTTGCAAGAGAATAATATCATAATTGGGGGGGATCTGAATCTGACTTTGAACATGGATGAAACTTGGGATACCAACACATGGGAAGATAGAATAACTCATTATTGTTTTGACAAATTTGAACTGGAAGGTTGTGTAGACACATAGCCTATCTAGCTTCAACTGAAATGGAGTAATAATAGATTTGGTCCATGAGGGGTAGATAAAAGTTGCTATCAATTTCTTGTACACAATTCCCTTGTACAAAGGGTGGAAAAATACCGAAATTGGGTTGGAAAGGTTAGATTTTTGGATCACTTTCCTAATGTAGTACTTCAAATATGTGAGGATGGAGAAAAACTTGGAACACATTTTAAATATAATCCTAGTGTGTATTAAGAGGAGGATTTCCATAGGTTAGTTAGGGATAATTTGAAGCATTATGAGGAGGGTCTGGGTGAAGTTGATAGTGTTTGGTTTGCTTCTAACTTAAGTATGGTAAAATAAAAAGTAGCCCAGTGGGTAGGTGCGAGACATAAAAAGAGTGTTTGCTTTCTTAAGGAGGTGGAGAAAGAACTTGAGGTGGTTTACTTTGAACAATTCAATGGTAACTTTAGACATGATCTGATGGAAAGGACTAATTCTTTAAACAAAAAAAAGAACAATATTCTATTGGATAAAGAAAAAGAGTGGAGAATAAAGAGACGAGCCTTGTGGATTGAGGATAGTGACTAGGATACCAAGTACTTTAAAAAAAAATCTAGGCACATCAGGAAAAATAATACTATTTGGGAATTAAAAGAAGGGATGGAAACAAGGTTCATGGGTTCTATGATTTGGAAAATCTGGGGGTTCGACACTTCAATGAGATATTTGAAGAACCCAATAGAGAGAAGTTAGGGGAGATACTAAAATTTGTGTCATATTTTATGTTGGAAACCTAATCCATTAGGGTTATGATATTTTGTGGTATTCACTTGGGAAGGAATATGAAAAGTCACAAGTGAATAGGAACTTTCATTGGGAGTCCAAGAGACCTCTTGGAATATGAATCCAAAGGTCATAGAATATGTATTTATATGTGTATCATATTAATAAAATAGATATCATGTTGATCTCCATTATGGTGTATCATAATAGTGGGATAAAAGAACCTATAGTTCTTAGGGTCTGAATTAAGCTATGGTAGTTTTCCATAGCGTTCTTGGTTTAAAATCATGAGAGTGCTCCATGGAAATTATTAGAAGAAGGAAAAGAGGAGAGGTTGTTTTTTATTTGGATCTGAACTATGATCTGAAGCCACAAATCTTGTCAGTTTTCCATTTCTTGGATTTAGGGTTGTTTCTTCCTTCTCTCCCTCATTCGGTTGATACCGATATCCGATGTGTAGTGTATTGGTCATACCTCTACAACGTAACATATTATCCCTCCCACACACATATATTCTCACAAAAATAACCCTAATATGTTCTATCAATAGCTAGAAGAACACTATTGGCGTTATTTCTTCATTGGTGCTATTTCTCTCCATCCAAATTAGGAAAATGAGTTTTCCTTCTCTGCCTACCAATTTTCTGAGAATTGTTTTTCTCAAACCCCTTAGACGTTGTTTAATAAGAACCCTTGGATATATCCTACACTCCTCCAATTCATGTATCTTTTGTGAATCTTTCAGTTATGTGATTCAACAATGGATGACCCAAATCGAAGAAAAAAGTTCTTCCTTCCCCCTAGGAACTCTTCTCACTTGGTTTATCAAAGAGTTTTGAAATTATCTATTCCATGAGAGAGACGTAATATTCATCATGACATTGTGAATCATAGTGGTCAAAATTAAAATATAGAACAATATCCCAACATCGTTTGAACTACTTCTTACTAACCCTCAAATGTTTCCTCACTTCTTCAACTAGACTAGGAGGTGGAAACCACCAACTTTTATTTTTTGGTTTTGTGCTTGAGGTTCAAAAGAAAGAAGGTGTATTGTATCCATGAAATCTTATAATTCCATAAGGGAATCAAATGTTTCTTCTAATGTTGCATCATAAGAATCTTTCAAAGTTGTTGTTTTATTTACAACCTCTAAAAGAAGTAAAACCATGCCCTTTACCTTGGTAAGGAGGGAAAACTATTATCTAGTTGATTCTTAGACAGACGGTGTTTGGATAATGATAAAAATGGTAAACAATATAGTGTCCCAATTCCTTATTTATTTCACATGTTACGGTCATTCTAGTTCTTCAATCTCCAATTAATCTTGTTGGGCCTTACTCGTATCTCTTGACCTTTAGTTTAGAGTGGTATGATTTTGTCTTGGTACGAAAACCACACAATTTTTTTTATGTGTGTGTTGGGAGGGAATCAACTGGTCTCCTTCTATCAATGAATGATATTTTGTGTTTCGTGAGCTATTTTCCCATTGGCTTGGGCACAATTAGGTATTTCACTACCAAGCTCTTCATCGACGGTTTTTGAATAGTTAATCAATCTCTATTGTAATGATTATGTTAACAACCACCTGTGGGTTGAGGAAGACCCACTAATTTCTTCTCCAGTTAATGTGAATCACCTAAGAGTCAAGATGCAACCTTTGATGGTGTTTTTTTCTAAGAGTATTTAAACAAAAACATCCAAGTTATCCCCGAGAACAAATTTTGCAAATGTTATCTCTCTCTCCAACAATAGGTTCATATGATGTGAATCATTTAGAATATGTTGTTGCATAGCTCTAGGTTTTAATACTGATCTCAAATGGTTCACATCCATATCCACTTGTTTAATGTATTTTTGAAGCCAAAGTGATGTTTCAATTTCTACTGGATACGATCCAAATTTTGTGGTACACGCATCAATTCATATTTTCTCTTTGTTTTCCCATTTGTTTTTGCAATTTTGAGTATTTAAGACGAAATTTGTGTCTATTTTTTTTGCCTCTCTTTCCAATACCATCAAGTGAATTAAGGAAGAGAAAAAAATAAACATGAAGAATGTGTCCTAAATGTCTTAAATGCATAAGGCCTCTTCTTTCAATTGAAATAATTGGGCCCCATTCATTCCCGACGTTCTACTCCATTTAACGTCCGTTGTTGACTTAAAATCCCCTCTGAAATATCTTGCATAGATATTATCGCCATCTTGTGTCAAAGGGATGTCTAACATGGGATGGTGTGGAAAAGGATCCAAATATATTCTTCACACAAGTATTTGAGAAGGATTCAACCATTTATATGCACTTGCTTGTTGACGTGGAACACTCGAAAATAATTGACTTGTTAGTGTTACTCATTCAATCTTAAAGGTCAATTCAACTCCAAAATCAAGAATAATTATAACTAACAAATAATATTTTTGTAAGTTTACTTGTAATTTTTAAAATAAAGTTGAATTACATTGTAAATGTGTGCAGTTTTGGTAGAAGTCGACACCCTCTATTTGCTAAGTTTGAATTATTGAGTCTTATTGTTAAAGGGTGGAGTTACAAGAAACCCTTTGGGGTTTAAGTTATTCTTTAAATGGATCGAATTGATGAATTATTAGAGTTACTAAATACTCTAATACTCTCTATTGTCGACAATACATTCACAATTTACAAATCAAATCTCACTAATGTTTTAACCTATTTATAAGATTCACAGGATGAAATCAAATTGTCCAACTTGAATCACAACTCCAACAAGATGAAATACAACAAAATAATCAACATTTTGAACTAGTCCTTGTTTAGAATAATTCTCTTTTTGAATTTGAGAATGATTCCTATTAGTATCCAACACATGATCAAATCAGTGATGTTGCTTCAAAAGTAGATTCAAATGAAGATGAAGTTTGTCATAAACGAGTTTTTCTTGCACTTTCCAAGCCCATCATCAGACCATGGGAAGAAATCATCGACAATAAGCACATAATAGGTCTTGTATACAAAATGGAAGTGACCTATTAAATTCCAGATTATTCCAAACTAATACAATTCTAGAGTGTTGGATTCCTTCAAGAAAATTCATCTTCACCTGCTCTAGGTCAAGATCATATTCCTAAATGCCAAAATTGTCATCAAGTTGGCCACATGGAGGATTAGTGTTTTGATATTAATCCTTGTGAGAATTGTAGAAAGAATAATCATCCTTCAGACATATGTTCCAAAGGTAAGAAACCTGAAAGAGTAAAGAATCACTATGGGTGGATCACTTGTTGGCAATGGTCATCAACAACCAAGAAGATATACCGGTGTTACACATGAAATTTGCACACCTAGTTACCTCGCCCTAAGTGTCGTAAAGTGTCATATAAGTGTCTCATACACCTCGACACCATGGAATAACCTATGTCATAATCCCTACTCAATGTTGAGGAGGGATATATTACATGAAGGCCAAAATACCAAGTACACATGAATTATTATTATTATTCATGAAAAAAAAAAAAGTAAGTGTGAGAATCCACCTCAAATTTGGTTTCCTATTTTTTAGGGAAGGTGGAGGATCTCATGGATGGTTGAAATATTTTCTCCTTAAAATCCTTGATAGATATTTCCTCCCTAAAATCCTTAAGAAATATTTTCTCCCTAAATATCTTAGAGATTCCTTTTTTAGTGGATCTGATGAGAGATCCTCTCCATGGTGGTTAAGCCTCCAAATACTATATAATGAGGGATTTCCATGGAGGAGGGGGGCAACGAGGAGTTTAGAGATACCAAACTTATGATGTCATGAGAAGTGGAGAATAATCAGTGAAAATTATTGTCATTTTCATTGTGGATCATTTGAGCAAGGGGTTGGACAAGGAGAGCTTGGTGAGGCTGCTACATCTGCATCTACACTTTGTAAGCACCTTATTTTTTTCTCATTAATACATGTGCTTGGCTTGTTTCCTTCAATATTGTGTACATTTGCATGAACTTGTCTCTTTTGGATAGATCTAGCTCTAAACTAATCATGGTAGAATAATGCTTTGTCTTGGTTGTTTATGGGATTGCATGACTTGTTAAAGGAATTGGAGATCAATCCCAACTTGGACTGAGAGAGGACAAACTTCAGAAAAAGGTACTCACATATTTTCCTTATTCTCTATTGATTAGCTTAGCTAGGTTAAAGTAATTTCAGTGTTCAAAGTTAGCACTTTTCTGTCTTGGTCATAGGGGTCTAAGATCTAAGAGGGAATTCACCTATCCGCAGGGGGATCTTCCTACAACAGAAATTGACGACTCCACTGGGGATCGAAATTGATTTGTATTTAGTTGGATTGTCCCTGCCCATTTCCCACCTTTTAGATCAATTTTACTTTTTTTTTATGATCCATTACCTTTCTCCCATCTTCACTAGCAATTTCACCAATTTTTATGCATTATGGGTGAGTTGTTTTGCATTTTTTGGCTCTTTTTTTGAGGTTTTGGGAAGATCAAATCTCCCCTCTAGGCCATATTAGAGCGCTTATATCTAATCAAATATCCAATATAGTTCTTTAGGGAGTGTTTCATTCTTTGTACCCTTGAGACAGGGAGTGTTGGTCTCCTTCTTGGAGGATTTTTTCCCTCTTCTGCTCATATTTTTTCAGCCTGTTTTGTGGAAGTATTTACCCAGAATCTGTATGTTGGTTTGTGAAGTTCTTTAGGTTGATATTTGGTTATTATCACTCCCTATTTTCTTGATTGGTGCTTGAAACATTTTCATAAATGTGGAATTTCCCTTTCTAGCTGCTTGTTTTGTCGGGACAATTTGAGTGATTTCTATTTCTCTCTGTCTTTTCTTGGATTCTTCTCTGCATATTCTTATAATCCTTGTTAGGTGATTTACATGTACTAAAAAATACACTAAACTAGCCTCAATTAAATTGTCAACCCGGGGTAAGTAAACTTAGAGTTGTAGCAAAACATATGCCAAAGGTAAAAGGTTGGTAGGAGTATAATCTAACTAATGAAAGCAGTGATCTAAGGCTAATCTACTCAAGAAAACCTATCTAATGGGAAAACCCTACTAAGAAAAATTAAACTAGGTAACCTAAGTACTTTTGGGCCAAGGACTGATATATAGTTCCTAAGAAAGCAAGTAAAAACCCTATTCAAAGCAAACTAGTTCATGACAGTAAGCAAAGGTAAACTACTAAGCATACTAAGCAAATGATGAAAGAAAACTACCTTTAACTTGCCAACCTACATTCAATGAGAAACTACCCTATGAAAGAAATTAAATAAGCAAGTAAGCAAAAACACCTATCTAACCTATTAAAGCAAATAGACAAGTAAGAAAAGACACCTAACTAACCTACTAAAGCAAAAGACAAGTAAGCAAAGACAACTATCTATCCTACTAAAGCAAAGGGACAAGTAAGCAAAGAATTCTCATTGAAAAACTAGCTAGCCTAATAGGCAAGTGAACTAAATGCCTAATGCAAAACTATTTCTCTTGTGTGAAAGGAAATTTAAATGCTCAATGCAATACATGAAAGGAAATCTATTCTATTGAAAGCAAGACAGATTAACAACTAAACTTTTGAAAACAAGAAACTATATCTTCTAATCTACGAAAGCAAGAAACTATCTTTAATCTATGAAACACTCAAATGTAATGTTGGTGGTTGTGTGAATGCCTTCGGTGGTGACGGATGATATCTCGATGACACTTGACAACAAATGACAGTTCTAATGGTATAAGCTCAATACTAATTTCAATGGCAAAATGAAAGGTGTGAAGTAAATAGTCCAATGAAAACTTATCCATGATAAAAGTAATGTTAAATACCCTGCATATTCATGTATAAACCATCAACAACATGATAAGATTTAATTGCATTTTAATCTACGAAAGGAAACTGCGTAAAGGATAATTATGCTATGTCTATTTTAACCATTCAAACTATGATAATAAAATGAATTAAAAATAGAAATTAAACTATGCTTATTAAAAAGTAAATTGACAATTAATCAACAACTAAACAAATGAATTCTATCTAAAACTAAGACAAGCAAACTATAATTAAGAACTATAATTAAATCTATCCATCCATCAAAGATCCTTGTCAAATGAAACCCAAATAGAACTCCGTGTTATTCTAAAAAACAACTCTGTTTTAAACTTGATTGTAAGATCATAAATAAAAGTACAATCTGATATCTAGATGCATATGGGGTTAGTGTAGAGACTTGCAAGTCTATCCCTAGCCTACAAAACTAATTCATGCTAACATAACTCATCACACTAACCTGCAAAAGAATAACAAAACAATTAAATCACAACTAGCTAATTAAAACATAAAACATGCATGTACAGGAAATAAAAGACAATTTAAATTATGAAATGTATAAAAAACACATTGATCATCACCAGACTACCGGTGGCCCCCCCAACAAGTCGTGGCTACCATCTACAAGCACACCATGAACTTCAGCGGGCCGAATTCACCATGAAATTAAAAAACGCAGTTCTGTCACTATTATGGGAATGTGAAAAATGAAAAACAAAGTATAATGATTTTATCTCCAATATGATGGCTATTCTACTTGCTTAACAATCTAATGATCATCCTGGTAGTATTTATAGGTTTACAACCCAGGTGGTCGATCACAGGAGGGTCGAACCACCTCTAAATTCGACAATTTACAATAAATGTGTCCATAACTAACAAAACAGAGGAAACCAATAATCGCCCTCTTTGGACAACTGAAATCGAGTTGTCTTGAGCTTAGTAGCTGGAGGGGGCGATGACAAACAAAACCCATGTGCTCGGTTTGTCCACCACTGGCTTCCAATACCATAACCGCCAACTCGCCTTGCGTTTTTGTGCAATACTGGGTGCTGGAACGAGTGCCAGATCAAGTACCGGAATGAGTGCCGGATCAAGTACCGGAACGAGTGCTGGAACGAGTGCCGGATCAAGTGCCGGACCAAGAAACATGGTGCGTTTTTCTCTGTAACAACAACAAATCATGAATTAACTCTTGGAAGCATAAAAACATGATAAATTAAACTTGATTGAATCACAAAACACAAATTATACGTACCTCATGCCGATTATATCATTTTATCATAAAATTCTTCAAAAATCTCCTTTGAAAGATAAAAATGCATATGTACATATGGAAAAAAGTGTATAATAACGTCATGAAAATGATCATATCTCGGGCCCAGCATTACCCCCACACTTATGATTTTGCAGGTCCCACTGCAAACAAAAAGAAGTCACCCCTCAGAACTAGGCTTGCTGAGGAGGATCGACTTTAGAAGCCTCTCCTTCTTGCTATGTAGGCTTAGCCTTATGCCTCTTGTGTTTCTTTAATTGTGCTCTGAGGCTGCAGTTAGATTGGGTCATCCCATCGACCAACCGTTGAAGGGAGTTAACGTTTGCCTAAAGAACTGGATTGTCATGATGAAGGTGTTTATCTATTGTCTTCCTCTCTTCCAACTGTTGGAGAAGCTAATGGTTTTCCCTTTGTAGCTCCTCTATAGTTGGGGTAGAATCAGTGATCTTCGAGGAAGGCTTAGGTCCTTTGAGAGATGTGGATAATTTATCAATTTTAGGATCAAGAGTAGGCATGGGTGAAGTAGGTGTGATGGGAGATAGGAAAGGTGAAGTAGGTTCTGATTTTGTTTTCCTTAGTGGCTCTAATCCATCTGCAGAGACTTCTCTAGGTTGCTTATGAGGGCTCTCAAGGTCGGAGGATACTTGCATAGGATCTGAAGCAAGTGGAGGCTTTGCATAAGGTTTGGTTCTTATGTTCCGGGTACTCTTACGAAAGGGTCCCTTACCAAATCGGTTGGCTCCTCTTTTGTTTATGGGAATGATGGGAAAGTCTTGCTGCATTAATTTTCGGGGATTCTTAGGTGTAGGATCAAGAGAAAATGAAGGCATTGGGGGGTCAACAACAAGCTTCTTTTGGTCTTTGTTCTTGGTATTTTTACCAGATGAAGAAGTAGGAATATCAACAAGCTTTTGGTATTGTTCTGGCAAAGAGGGAGTTTGTGCAAGGGAGTTTGGAGTTTTTGGAGAGTGAGGCTTGGATGGAGAGATAATTTTTAGGCTAAGTTTTTTGCTGGTCTTCACTGTCAAGTGAGGTTTTGCAAATTGGTAGATAAAGGCATCCCAACTTTTCCCCTGCTTCTCTAGTTCAATAAGAACGAGGAGTTTGATCAAACCGTGGTGGAAGAGACTATTGTGGGGGTTGGTCACATTTTTCCTCACTTGAGAGGACATATTCTCCAAGCTTTGGAGTAAATAAAAGGGAAAGTTCAAGGGTTTGTTGAACAAAAAATGAGCAAGCAATCTAAAGTGACAAGCTTTGAAGGTGGAGTATCTACCTTCACATGTAATTAACCTTGTGATGACGATGAGGGAATTGACCAATTTGGGTTTTATCCACTCCTTAGCATACCCTTTTGCTCCTGAAATGATCTCGAATTCGGGCTTAAACACGTTGTTGTAACTTGAGCGCAACAATTGATGATTCTTTAACCACCTATCTTCCATTCTTGGGAGTTTTGTTGCAGCAGCAATTGACTCTTTTGTGGCTGCAAAGTTGAGAGACCTACATGTGCTATCTTTCCATCAAAACCAACTGCAAATTGCATAGAAAGACCATCATCATGGCCTTGGAAACTAGACAGAAATGGCCCCCAGGAAGCACACAAGAACACTTCCCTACACTGTGTGAATTCTGGAATGGAAAACAAGTCTGCATAGGAGGAGGGTTCGTATCTTCTGGGCATTGTGACAGAGTTTAAATTCACCAAGCAAGGGAGAAATCAAGCCAAGCAATGAAATGGATTATGCATGGTCTGAGTATGATTGGAACAGAGGGTGAATTTTACCAAGCAAGGGTGCAAATAGACCAAGAGATGGAACGGGTCTAGCACAGTCTGAGTGTGATTAGAAAAGAGGGCAAATTTTTCAGAGGTTGGGCACGATTCCTAAATGTAGGGTAGAGAAAATGGCAAGGGAAAATGAAATAATAGAGTGCCCAACCAATTTTGGTTGCTCTTATGGTGGAGTACGTTGCCCACATGTGCGCATGAGCTTCCATGTGTGGGAAATTCGAATTCGATGGCAAGCTTGGGAGAAATGGAGTGGTAAATACTTAGATCAATGTCCAAGTATTTTGACTTGGAAATTTGATCATAACCATATGAGGCATATTTTAATCAATGCCTGCAACCAATGTAATTGAATATAATTGAATTCTGGTTACATGGAATCTAGGACAGTTACTAGTATGCAATTCAATGGCACTTCAAATGACACTTCAAACGACACCTCATCCGGCACCTCATATGGTACTTCATCCGACACCCCTGTGTTAAGTGCATTTTCGCCTCTTAGAATGGACAACCTGCAATTTTGAAGTGTTTTTGACAACCATAGTGGTTAATGAGAAGAGGCAGAGTGCTCCATGCTCACTCATTCTTCTTGCATACAACATATAATGTCAAAACCTATAATGAACGGGTTATAGAAAGCATAAAACATGTATTGTCAAACCTACAGTATGCAACTTGTAATGGAAGATAACCAATAAAGAGTGGTTTGTTAAGCATGAGTTCAATAATGTATAGCACGCAGGAGTTAAGCATTTAAAAATAACATGACTATCAATGTAATAACCTATATCATGGTAATAATACACAAATTCTTGCAAAGACTCTTTTCTCCAGGCAATAACCATTTGTCAGCTCATGAACCCCTCCCCCACACTTAAGTATTGTGACACCTCACAATCAAAAGTATAGGAAACTAGTCAGTATCCTGCAATAGCCGAAGATTTACAATATGTCAAGTGTAAAGATGAAATTTCACAGATTGGTCCGACGAGACAGTTAGGAGATGGCCCCACCTATAGGATAAGAGATCCTATATATATATATAAGAAGAGGTAGGCAAGAGAGTTTCAAGATAGTCTTAGAGTCATTTCCCAATGGCAAGTTGATGGGATTCACTAACCTTATCTTAACCACACATACTCCATGTCAGCGTTATCTGCAAGTAACACCGTACATTAGGACAAGTTTAGATTTATTATTTATTTTTGTCAGATCATCATCCTCGCTAGGTAGAGTGCCCCGCTGCCAGCAAGCCTGTTCAGTACTCCAGCGGGTTTACCTAGTCATACCATAGGCTAGTACCCGCTGCAAGCAGACCTTTTCAGTATCCCAACGGGTTAGCCTCTTAAATCCTCAGAGATTGGCCCTCCATCCTTCAAGATTTTAGTATAAGATTGCTTATGCAAGAAGATGGGGGAACAACTCTGAAACAACTTTTTCTTTCTTTTCTTTTTAATTGGGATGGTATTTATGTTAGAGGATGACTTTCCATTATATTGTTAGTGGTTGTCCCAATGTAAGGGGTACTTAAGCGGACGTGGCCTATCTAAAGATATGATATAATCAAGCTATTTAGTGTGTAGTGGATGGTACCATCGAGAAAGAACGGAAAGGTATCTCTAGGATCAACTTACTTTCTTCTTTTGTAATTATTATGATGTTTCCATGACTAACTGCTAATGAGACCTCCCTGTTACTCTTTGATAAAGACACTTGACTTACTTACTCAGGTTTCTTGGAAAAACTGTATGAGAGACCTCTAGGTTTGATAGTTAAGGTATCACTTCCTTATATATTGGTGAAGAGTTTCAAGAGAAATTGCTTTAGAATGCCTTAAAAAATGAGAATGTTTGCAAAAATACGACTAACTACAGTAAGTCAATATTCATTTGATGCTTTAATAGACACAAAATTCAAGTATAACACTGTTTTGAAGAAAGATCTTTGAAACTGTGTACCCCCGGTGAAATAATCACTTACAGAAATATCTAGAATTGCCTTATTAACAAAATACAAAAACTATTTACATATATACAGTAGGAAACTCAGAAAAATTTTCAAGAACAAAGGGGAACTTCCCCATCTACTAAGGCCAGTGCCTTGTCAGTTGACATGATCTGTAGAAAATCTTCTCTGGAAATGGGCTTATGATAAAATTTAAGTCGGTGTCCATTTACCACAAAGGAGACTTGCCCATCATCAATTGTTTTAATTTTTATAGCTCCATTGTCATATACAGTGTCTACCTTGTAAGGGCCCAACCAACGGGTGGTAATTTTTCCTTTGAAGGTTTTGAATCAAGAATCAAACAATATAGCCCAATCACCAGGTTGGAAGAGATTCTTCTTAATAAACTTGTCATGCCACTTGCTCCTCTGGTTTTGGACTAATATCGTCTGTTGGATGGGATCTTGCCTGATTTCATCCAACTCATTCAACTATAAGGCTCATTGCTTCTGAGCCTCATCCGAGTTCAATCCTAATTCTGCGGCAATACAGAAGGTCCTTACTTGGAATTCTATTGGTAAAAGTACTTGTTTCCCATACACTAGCTCATAAGGGGTATGCCCAGTGGTATTTCTCCAGGTAGTTCGGTATGCTCACAAAGCCTCTGGGAGCCTATCAGCCCAATCTCAGTGATGTAACTGAACAGTCTTGGTCAAGATGGCTTCCAGAACTTTGTTTTTGGATTCTACCTGACCATTGGCTTGCGGGTGGTATGGAGAATATTTACAATGTTTAATCCCATATTTCTCTGTTATCTCTTTCATCAGCTTGGAAGTAAATTGAGTGCCTTGGTCGGTAACGATTTAACGAGGTACATCGAAGCAGGTAAAGATGTATTCATATATGAATTCAACAACAGACTTCTTTGTGGCCCTAAATAGGGCTTTTTCCTCTACCCATTTGGTGACATAGTCTGTACAAACCAAGATATAGTTCTTCCTACGGGACATGGGTGAAATTGGTCCTACAAAGTCGAGGGCCCATTTTTCAAAGGGTTCTATCATAACTTGGGCCTGTAAAGGCATTTCGTCAGATGATGTAGGTCTACCTATCCTTTGGCGACTATCATAACTTCGCACATACTTGGCAACATCTTTGAAAATGCTAGGCCAATAGTAACCTAAATGTAACACCTTATATGTTGTACGTTTGTCAGAGAAATGGACACCACATGGTCCATCATGACAACTTCATAGTATTTCAGGTACCTCGTCCTCTCGGACACATCTATGAATAATCAAATCAAGACCTGTGCGAAAAATATCATGACCAACCCAATATTAATTATCACTCTGTGTAATAATTTTCTGCTTTTTATGAGGTGAAAAATGAGACGGTAACTTCCTAGTAGCTAGATAGTTTGCCATATCCAAAAACCATGGGGTATTGATAGAAAGGGCAAAGAGATGCTCATCTAGGAAACTATCATCTACAAGGATATCATCATCCTCATTCTTTATGAGGGAAATAAAGTCAGCTACTACATTATCCTTTCCAGGTCAGTCAAGCACAGTAATATTAAATTCTTGCAATAACAAGAGCCACCTAGTCACTCGGCCATTAGTTATAGGTTTATTCATGAGGAACCTAATGGAGGAATTATCAATGTGTACAAATACTTCATAATATGTAATGTAATGAAGAAAATTGTTAATAGCATGAACAACTGCCAAGAACTCTTTCTCAGTGACTGTGTAGTTCAACTCGACAGGGGACAAGTTCTTGCTTACAAAATAAATGGCATAGGAATGTTGGTCCTCTTTCTTCCCTAATACCCCTCCAATTGTAGTGTCGAAGGCATCAGTGGATATATGAAATGGGAGAGTCCAATTGGGCCCTCTAAGAATTGGTGCCACCAACAACTTAGCTTTTAGGGTTTCAAAGGCAGTTTGACAATGCTCAGTCCAAACAAAATCAACATTTTTTATCAATAATCCAAACATAGGTGCAACAATATTTGTAAAATTTTCAATAAACCACCGATAATATCCGGCATGTTTAAGAAATATTCTCACGTATTTCTGAGTCTTGGGGGGGTGGAAGTCTAATAATGACCTCAATCTTTGCAGGATCGACTTTTATTCCTTCATATGAAACATGATGTCCTAGAACCACTCCTTCAATTAGCAACATTTTGCATTTTTCGTAACTTAGGGATAGGTTCATTTCCTGGCATCTGATGAGGACCTTTTCTAAGTTGTCTAAGGATTCTTGGTAAGTTTTTCCATAGACTGTGAAGTCATCCATGTATACCTCCACACAATCACAAATAAGATCGACAAATATCCCCAATACTGTTCATTGAAATGTGGCAGGAGCATTACACAATCCAAATCGTAAGACCCTATAGGCATAGGTGCCCCAAGGACAGGTAAAGGTAGTCTTGTCCTGGTCTTGGGTGCTATAAGAATCTAGTTGTACCTGTTGTACCCATCTAGAAAGGAGAAATACTTCTTTCTAGAAAAGGTGTCTAGAACTTGGTCAATGAAAGGAAGAGGAAAGTAGTCTTTCAGAGTGGCCTTGTTGAGTTCCCAAAAATCAATACAAATTCTCCATTTCCTGGTCACTTTCTTTGGAACCACTACAAGTGGGGATACCCACTTACTGTCGGAGATGGGATAGACAAATCCGACATTTAACAACTTTTGGATTTCCTCCTTGACTATGTCTTTGAGTGCTGGGTTCATCCTTCTCTGGGGTTGCTTAACATGTGTTACTTCCCCCTGGGTATATATATGGTGGATGCATGTGTCAGGGTGTATACCCTTCATGTCAGTGTATTCCTAGGCAAATGCTCCTGTTTTTTCTTTAAGGATATCTACTAACTGTTTTTGTTGGTCTGTATCTAGCCCAGAGTTTATATGTAAAAAATTCCCTGGACTAATCTCGTAGGGCATAGTATAAGACATGGCAGACTCATCTATTTTGAAAATAAAGGATGTTGAAGATAAAATATATGGATCTAATTGTTCTTGGAATTCTTCCCCAAACATGTACGCAAATTGGGGAAAAGACTGTGGAAAATCCACACATGTAATAGGAGTAATGAATTGGTTTAGCACATTTTCTGGTGTATGCTCCTAACGTGTCCTTGCATGGTCACTAGGCAATATGGGTTCTTCCCAGTCTTCATTCTCGTATGGACATTCAAGCCACCATAGATTTTCCCTAATAGGTTGAGTTGGAGGGTAAATGGTGAGCTTCTGGATAGAGAGACCATTTGAGATGGTCATTTCTCGTTCTCTACAGCCAATAAATGCATTGGTTGTGGCTAGCCAAGGTCTTCCCAAAATAATGGGAAGGCCTCGGGAAGGATCCTTTGAATGAATGACAAGAAAATCTATGGGGTACTCCCATGAGGCTAAAGTAACCATGACATCATCTAAAATCCCTTCAGGTATAACCCTAGTCTTATCTGCTAATTCCAAAATGGTTGGGGTAGGCCGAAGAAGAGGTTGTAACTGTAATTGTTGCAAGGTAGTAGCGGTCATAACATTGATGGCTGCCCCTAAGTCTATGGGAGTGTTTCCGATGGAGACCTCATTAATGGTTATAGTTACTACGGGGTTTCCTGGATTCCCATATTTTGCTAGTTTTGGCTGCTCTGATATGTACTCAGAGAGTCCTCCTACCAAATGTACTGTAGGGGGGTCCTTTTGATTCCTACCTGGATTTTTAATACACAATTCTTTGACTACCTTACTATAGATTGGAATGTCTTTAATGGCTTGAAGCAGAGGAATCTTGACACAAATATTTTTCAATTCATTCAAAATGTCAAATTCCGATCGGGTGGTAGGTTTCTCAATTACCAATCGGTCTGGAGAAGGAGGGACCTTCGTAATTTGTGAAGGTTCATTTTAGGGAAGCTTGGGTTCTTGATTCTTTGGGATAATAACATCTTCCCACCTAGTGTCATCCGTGGGTCGTTGGGTGGTTTCTTCTTCCTGGATGACTACTGAAGGTCTCCGCCTATCTAGAAATTTTCTCGATCTTAGTTGAATTTCCTATAATATAATAGGAGAATGACATATGTCGGGAAGGCCTGCATATCAACATTGTTAAGAGGTTGAGGGGGACTATTATTTGGATTCAGCACTGGCTGTTATGATAATAGTGTCGGTTTTGGGGAGCTTGCATTTTTAAATTGTCGCAGTTGTTGTTGTGGGATAGGAGGTAAAGGTGGTGGAACAAAACTTGGCAGAAGTTGCAGAGTGTTTGATGAGAAATGAGGATAAGGATGGTTGTACATAGGGATAGGTGGAGCTTGAGGGTTTCCTTGGTTGTGTCCTCCCCTCCATCCTTGAATCCAAGGATGTTGGTACTGAGTATACTAGTTTTACCAACCTGGTAAGTTCCACTGTTGCTGTTGATAATAGGGTGGAACTTGAGTTTGTATATTTGGGTATGTGGGTTGATTCCTAGGCTACCATGGCCTCCTAGGTGCATAAGAAGACTCCCCAGGGTCTCCACTCTTATATATGGCTAATAAACCGGGCAAGGATGGACATTTCTCAGTTGAATGGTCTTCTGTATAGAAGCCACAAACTGAAATGTTATCTAATGGGCATTCCCTTGAGGATTGCTTCCTTCTGCATCTTGGGCAATATATGCTCATTGCTACATTCTCCTCCTCCTATTTATTTTTGAGTTTAAGGGTGTCCAACTGAGAACCTATTGTTCTTAAGATGTCATTCTTAAAGTTTTCTAAAAGGTTCCCTATCTCTGCTCTCATGATACCACCTGGACTAACTGGTTTTAATATTCTATTGTAAGGGTCCCGAACATTCTTTCTTGTTTTGGCTCTACTCCTTGAGTAGTTTTTACACATTTCACATATTTCAGAAAAGGGTTTATGAGAAATATCACATGATGCCATTAGGTTAAGCATCTCTAAATATTCTTCTGAAATTCCCTTAAGGAAAAGAGCCCTAACTGCATCCTCTGGGAGGTCATGGTATTTTGACTTCTGGGAGATATAACCAAATTTTTCCATATAGTCTTTAAGGGTCTCGTCTTCTAACTATTGGACTTTAAAGATGTCATTACGAGACTCTTTGGTCTTGCAGTAGTCTTGGTACTTCTTAAGAAACATGTCTTTCGTGGCTTCCCAAGACCTAATACTGGATTCTCCCAACCCCATGAACCATCTTAGTGCAGAGTCTTTGAGGGTGGAAGAAAGAGTTTTAATTTCCAGGCATCTTGTATGTAGTTGTAACTCCTACACAATATGTCAAATTCAAATAGGAAGGTGTCTGGATCTTCATTGTTTTTACCATAAAAGGTAGGTAGTGCTGAGAGAGGAATATTCTTCATGTTGACATTTGGAGTGGTGTCTAAAATCAGAAATCCGAAGGTAGTTTCGGTTTGGTTTCCAGTTTCTTCTTCCTCCCCATGTCTTACATTGTTATGGTCCTCTTGATCACCCATATTGGCTTGGTTTCCAAAAAGAGAGTACTTACGTGGTTTTATGTTTGAAGGGAACATAGTTTCTCTTTGATGAAAAGGTCTTCCTACTGATTGGATGTCTGGGACTCTATTCGAGCCGGTTGAGATTGTTGGTGCAAAATTTTCTGTGTCAATTTGAGAGATAATTACATTAGCTAAGCTACCAAGAAAAAGATTTACCTGTTCAGGGTCTATGATATCCTTAAAATTAGTGTCCCCTAGTGTATTGTTTGGTTTTGTTGAAGGCTCGAGTGGTCTTGCCTCTTGTCCTAGTATGATTGATGCTTCGATTTCTTGTTCTATAGTGCTCCCTGTGTTAGTCCCTTTAGAGACTATTTTAGCTCTTTGGGTTGAGCTAGCTCATGCTTTTCGGTATCGGTCTGTGGATTTTATAAGCGGAACGTTCCTTCCCCCAAAGAGATCGGAAGGAACCTTGGTTGAAAGGTCTGATTTTGATTTAATGTATCTACCTTGTGGGTCTCTAGGCCTATTCATGAAAGAAAGAAAAAAGAAAAAGAAAATGCTACCATTTGATTCCTAGGTCTATTCATGAAAGCAAACAAAAAGAAAAACTACTATTGGGTTTGGGGGAACCTGCTATAGCAGATGCACAGGTTCTTACCTTTCATCTTAAAGTTCCCCCACCACCAAACTAATGATAAGGTATAAGGATGATCTAATTCCTAATTACTTCTTACCTTAAGACAACTCCTCAGCAACGGCGCCAAAATGTTAGGTGATTTATATGTACTAAAAAAGACACTAAACTACCCTCAATTAAATTGTCAACCCAGGGTAAGTAAACTTAGAGTTGTAGAAAAATATATGCCAAAGGTAAAAGGTTGGTAGGAGTATAATCTAAATAATGAAAGCAGTGATCTAAGGCTAATATACTCAATCAAACCTATCTAATGAACAAACCCTACTAAGAAAAATGAAACTAGGTAACCTAAGTACTTTTGGGCCAAGGAATGATGGATAGTTCCTAAGAAAGCAAGTAAAAACCCTATTCAAAGCAAACTAGTTCATGACAGTAAGCAAAGGTAAACTACTAACCATACTAAGAAAATGATGAAAGCAAAATACTTTTAAATTTCCAACCTACATTCAATGAGAAACTACCTTATGAAAGCAATTAAATAAGCAAGTAAGCAAAAGCACCTATCTAACCTATTAAAGCAAATATACAAGTAAGCAAAGACACCTAACTAACCTACTAAAGCAAAAGACAAGTAAGCAAAGACAACTATCTATCCTACTAAAGAAAAGGGACAAGTAAGCAAAGACTTCTCATTGAACAACTAACTAGCCTAAGAGGCAAGTGAACTAAATGCCTAATGCAAAACTATTTCTCTTGCGTGAAAGGAAATTTAAATGCTCACTGCAATACATGAAGGGAAATCTATTCTATTGAAAGCAAGAAAGATTAACAACTAAACTTATGAAAACAAGAAACTATATCTTCTAATCTACAAAAGCAAGAAACTATCTTTAATCTATGAAACACTCAAATGTAATGTTGGTGGTTGTGTGAATGCCTTCGGTGGTGACGAATGATATCTCGATGACACTTGACAACAAAGGACAATTCTAATGGTATATGCTCAATACTAATTTCACTGGCAAAATGAAAGGCGTGAAGTAAACAATCCAATGAAAACTTAGCCATGATAAAAGTAATGTTAAATACCCTGCATATTCATGTATAAACCATCAACAACATAATGAGATTTAATTGCATTTTAATCTACGAAAGGAAACTGCGTAAAGGAAAATTATGCTATGTCTATTTTAACCATTCAAACTATAATAAGAAAATGAATTAAAAACATAAATTAAACTATGCTTATTAAAAAGTAAATTGACAATTAATCAACAACTAAACAAATGAATTCTATCTAAAACTAAGACAAGAAAACTATGATTAAGAATTATAATTAAATCTATCCATCCATCAAAGATCCCTGCCAAATGAAACCCAAATAGAACTTTGTGTTATTCTAAAAAACAAATCTGTTTTAAACTTGATTGTAAGATCATAAATAAAAGTGTAATCTGATATCTAGATGCATATGGGGTTAGTGTAGAGACTTGCAAGTCTATCCCTAGCCTACAAAACTAATTTATGCTAACATAACTCATCACACTAACCTGCAAAAGAACAATAAAACAATTAAATCACAGCTAGCTAATTAAAACATAAAACATGCATGTACATGAAATAAAAGACAATTTAAATTACGAAATGTATAAACAACACATTGATCATCACCATACTGCTGGTGCCCCCCCCCAGCAAGTCATGGCTACCCTCTACAAGCACACCACAAACTTCAGCAGGCCGAATTCACCATGAAAGTCAAAAACGCAGTTCTGGCACTATTATGGCAATGTGAAAAATGAAAAACATAGTATAATGAGTTTATCTCCAATCTGATGGCTATTCTACTTGCTTAACAATATAATGATCATCCTGGTAGTATTTATAGGTTTACAACCCAGGTGGTCGACCACAGGAGGGTCGAACCACCTCTAAATTCTACAATTTACAATAAATGCGTCCATAACTAACAAAACAGAGGAAACCAATAATCACCCTCTTTGAACAACTGAAATCGAGTTGTCTTGAGCTTAGTTGTTGGAGGGGGCGATGACAAACAAAACCCATGTGCTCTATTTGTCCACCATTGGCTGCCAATACCATAACCGCCAACTCGCCTTGCTTTTTTGTGCAATACTGGGTGCTGTAATGAGTGTCGGATCAAGTACCAGAACGAGTGTTGGAATGAGTGCCGGATCAAGTGTTGGACCAAGAAACATGGAGAGTTTTTCCCTGTAACAACAAAAAATCATGAATTAACTCTTGGAAGCATAAAAAAATGATAAATTAAACTTGATTGAATCACAAAACACGAATTATACGTACCTCATGCCGATTATATCATTTTATCATAAAATTCTTCAAAAAGCTCATTTGAAAGATAAAAATGCACATGTACATATGGAAAAATGTGTATAATAATGTCATGAAAATGATCATATCTCGGGCCCAACACTCCTTGAATGTTTGTCAGTTTTTGAATCCTTGATTGAGTTCTTGTTATAACAAGTTTCTACTTGTTTTATTTCGGTTCTCATTGCTTTGAGTGCATGCTTTGTTTGAAACCTTTGTCGCTTCATGTATTTTGCATCTGCATATGACTCTTTCTTCTTATTGAAAGTTTTGGAGCATTGAAGGATTTGTATTTAATTTATTTATACATTAGAATCAAACAAAGAATACAGTTGCATTCTTGATTTTGGGTAGTGAAACTAGATTGCATTTGAAGTAGCGAAATTGCATGGTTTTTGTCATTTCGAGACATTGTGCATCTGGGAATGATAAACGTTTTCTCCTTCTCGTAATATAGATTTCATTGAAGTGAAATATTTGCACTCTCATTTCTTTGCATTGTTTAGAGTCGGTCAAAACATCATTTATTCCATGCCATTTTTCTCTTGAGTAAACAACAACCTTAAAAATCAAGCGCTAAACTAAAATTTATTAGACATTTTTATATTTTTTGGTAGCAAACCTACATTAGCTTAGGGTGTAGGGCTTTGGAATAGGTGTGAAAGATAACTTTCCAAAGCTGTAAACAAACGTAGAATCTTGAGTTAGGGAGTGGTGAAATCCACTTGCTACATTTTGTCCTAGGAAGACCTTCTAACACAAGGGTCAATCACGAGGTCGCATTAGGGCCGACAGAGTTACTCACCCTTCTTTGTTGGTCTTAGTGTAGAGATTGTGCGTATTATTGGGGGTCACTTGAGGGTATACCCACGATTATGTGTGGGAGCCTCTCAAGTTGATTTCGAGCTAGATACCTTGCCTTTGCGCATGGATCAGACTGTCGACTGTTTCCCCAGGCATCATTCATGTTGTAGTTGATAACCTTAGTAGACTATCTCTTTAGGGTCTTTACACAAGGTGACTGTTGGACACACCTACCACACTTAGAGGGGGGAGTGAATGAGTGTGGGGATCTTTTTCCCAAACCTTCCCTCTTACACAAAAAATCCTTAATTAACATTCAACATTTACTCATTACTCATTGTTTTCATTAATAATCGGTTAGATGTGAATACATATCAACAACATATATCAACAATATATCATCAACAAATCATCTCCACAAGGAACACAAGATGTATGTACAATTTTTCTTTTTATTATGGACTTCAATCCGGGGATGTTTCAACAACAAATGAATAGAGTACAACTCTACAAGAGCACCAGCTCTATATGTAAGACTCAACTTACATTCTCGGAACCAACTGAGATGAGGCAACAATCCTCAACAAATATCAATCTGTACCATAAACAAGTGCATCAACCATGCACCAACCTGTACCAAAGAACCTGCAATCAACCTGTACCATAAATAAGTGCATCCAACCATATACCAAGTATATACCAATCATGTGTCAAACACTCATCAACAATGACTCATCAATATGTACCAACATCATCAACTATACAACTCATGTATGTGCCAACTCTTCAACTGCTTGTCTCAACCATGACTAGTTTTGGATTAGTCAACAACCCTAACTTGAAATAATCATAACTCTGTGTCTGTAATGAATAAATATCTGAAATTGATACACAATTTTCTTCAGTCTTTTTATGCAATGACTCCAGGTTTCACTACTTGGAACCTATCAGAAAATGAGTTATAGAAAAAATGGCATACCTTGCTAAATTCTGGATTATTCTAGAGAGTGGCCTTGTAGAGCGTGCCCCACATGGAATATTTGTTTAATAAATATGAAACTATTACAAAACATACTAAATACTATAATATAACCAACACAATTGGTCTCACTACATTTGGATCTGTTATGAAGAACTTATGACGTTTTTACCTGAAACACATGTTTTAGACTAGTTTCAGGACTAGCCACAAACCCTATTTTTCACGGCGTGTATCTCCAAAAATACAACGAACCACAAGCTGAAATATTTACCACATATACTTGGATATTTTTCCTCAATGGAATATCAATCTCACGGTCTGAATCATTATAGAAAAAAATTTATTGCGAAAATGGTGAGATGACTTGTAAATAACATACCTTAGAAAGCATCATGAAAAGAATTTATCCTCCCTTGAATTTCGGCCCTATTTTCTTCACCTTCCCTCTGAAATTTGGATTATATATCCTTTGGTTACCTCATTCACCTATATATATTCAATATTCTCAAGTGTTCCACACCAAAATTCTCAAGAAGCTCTGACAAGAAGCTCTCCACCAATACTCCAAAAGATATTCTCACAAGAAGCTCTCCATTGATCCACAAAAATGATGATCTACAAGAGACAATTGTTATCTTATTTATACTTTCATCCTATAGGTCACTTAACCCATGTTTAGGTCACTTAACCCATTTCTAGGTCACTTAACCTATTTTCCTTATTTTAGGGTTAACCACTTTCCATAAATAGAAAGTTCTCCAATACTTAATCATTTAAATATTCCTTCTTGATTTTGTCACCTTACTTTATCATTTCTTGATTTTGTCATTTCTCTTTATTATTTAAATAATCCATCTTGACCTTTTTACTTTACTTTATCATTTAAATAATGATTTCTTCTTTTAGGTCACTTTGACTTCTTTGACCTTGGGGGCTTCAAGCCTTCATGTGGGGGTCCTTCATCTTCGTAAGGCCATAAATCTCAAACCATGAGGAGTTATGTGAAATTAAACATACCACCGGAAATGGCATGACAAGCACTATCCATCTAGGATAGTTTCACCAACAATTTCCTTGATCTTCATCTCATTATTCCACATACAAGCATGGGTTCTCCAACCATTCTTCTAGGATAACTCAATCCACAAAGTGTCTTCCCGTGAGGGATGTCACCATAAGGGGACTACTTTGGAGTTCATCCATTTGTGCACCTTATCAATCATGATAAGACAATAATGAGAGCATGGGTCCTCCAACCATTCTTCTAGGATAACTCAATCTGCAAAGCATCTTCCCGTGAGGAATTTCACCATAAGGGGACCACTTTGGATTTCATCCATTTGTGCACCTTATACCAATGAAACCACATGGATCCATATTCATCATGTATCAATGACAACTCATTGATCCATCTTCATCATATCAATGACAACTCATTGATCCATCTCCATCTATGCATTCTCATCAAGGACAATACATATTACATTACATCAATCATCAATCAATCAATCCTTTGGCATCAATCAATCACTTGACATCAATCAATCAAACCATTGGCATCAATGACAACATGATCCAAAAATCTCCTCCTTTGGCATTGATGGCAATACCAATATTGATGTCAACACCAATTGACAATTATTGATGTCAACATGTAGATAATGCATGCTCTACACCAATAGTCAATGTGACTATCTCTCCCAATCAATAATCATCAATCACATCAATGTGACTATCTCTCCCCCTTTGACATCAATGGAAAAGGGTCATTTTCCTCTTGGGGTTGCTCCCCCTGCTTGAACTTTTCTTGGGGCTACTCCCCTTGTTTGAGTGCCTTTGATCTTCCTCTGAATAATCTCTCCCCTTTTGAACAAGGGATATCACTTTGATGTAATGTTGAAAATACATCGAACATGGCCCCCCTGTAACCATCACTCCTCTTGGAACTATGCCTCTGTGCTCTTTCTTCAAATATAGGGCTCTTTTCTAGGTATGAATCTGATAAATATCTCCTCCTAGAATCATGGGAAGAAGAATGACTCCCCATATGGGTATGTATCCCCTATATTCTCTACAAGATGAAAAATGTGCTACCATGTAACGATCCTTGGACTTGTTCATGCATCAAACTCATGCTATACCAAGCATCATGAAGCAAAAGATATGTCAACAATGAAATAAAGAATCATGAGCAAAATATCAACCAAGCACATCCTATACAAAAATGTGTGCTCATCATGCACAACACCTATGTACATCAACATCATGCAATGTGCCAAAACATATCATCCATGGAATGTATCAATCATATGCCTCTATCAATATGCCAACCATGTGCATCTACCAATATGCCAACCATGTGCATCCACCAATATGCCAACCATGTGCATATACCAATATGCCAACCATCTGTTATATCACTCATGATATGTCTCCATCATGAACCAAGTACCATAACCATGTATCAAACAAATACCAATTGTTGTGCTAATCAAGTAATACCAACAACATAGTATCATCAAGCATATGTCATATATGAGTGTACCAAACATGTATCAATTATAGATCAAGATATGAATGATCAATGATGTACAACATGATCACCTCATCAACTCACCAACCTCATGTCCCAATGTGTAGCCCATCCATATGCTAAATGCATGCATCAAGCTTTCCAACAAGTAAGCTTCCAATACATCATCAAGATATATCACATAACCAAGGTGTCATAACTTCACTGTCATAACCAACATTGTTCTTCAACAAAAAATGCATCAATCCATACTCATGGGTTAGTGTCATGCACCCAAGATTTTATTTTACATCATCACCTTACATAATCCAATATAGAATGATGAAAACCTACAGCAAACAATGTCAGAACTTGCAATAAACCATGTCAGACCCTGCATCACAGAGTTATACCATCACATCAAACTGCAATCCATGTGCATAGCCCTTTTCTTTAGGCTTCACCACATATATGTGGCCTACTGCACAGACAGGTCGCGTATGTACGCGACCTATACAAGGTCAACTTGTGTATGTACATGACTGATACCACTGTCACCCGTGTATGCCTCAATAGATAACACTTTTGAACTTCCCTTCAGTCTTTTATTTTGTTCTAGCTGCTCTGTCTTCTTCACCCACTTCTGTAGATGTTCCTGCTCCTCAGAACTTGAGCTCTGAGCATCCATCTTTTCAAAGATATCTCTCTTTCTTACTTCATTCCTTCTTCTAGCCATTCTATTTGAAGTCCTCATCATGGACTTTCTTCTTGTATTCCAGCACTCCTTGGATTTGTGGCCAAATCCACTACATATGTAGCATCTCATAGTGTTACAGTGAATAGCAATGTGTCCTACTTGATCACATCTCCAACACCTCATGGTGTTATAAAATCTTCCATTATATCTCCTTTCATAAGATCTACATTCAAAATCTTTGTGACCATATCCATTACAT